>JARFIZ010000091.1:0-265942 GCA_036325965.1 Sinopyrophorus schimmeli | reverse complement strand
AATCTAGGCACAAAATCTCTGTGAAATTACAATTCGATTTACCGAAACGTTCTTTTGTTTCAAAAAATCAAACTTTTGAAAAACTGTAAAGGGTCGCGTTTATTTTTGCTAAACACTTCATAATCATAATTAAAATGGAAATAACAACGTATTTTGCCTAGCATTATACACCATATTTAATAAACAATTTGAAACTCGGTGATGTAGGGCAGGCTTAGGCAATTTACTGCCCGCGAGTCAATTCTGAAAAAAGTCGATTGTTAGAGAATAACTTATTGTTATTTTGTCATAATTTTTGATATTCAAAAATGGATTTCTAAAAACAGTATTTTACAAGTCGACCAGGATAGCTCGGCGGGTGAAATAGTCCCGCCTATGGATGCGCATGACTAGGGAAATTCTGGCAGCGTTGAGGTACAGTCGAGAGCGAAGTGACAATACTAACCGGGTGATATGGAATCTCAAAGCAAAGTACTGAAAAGTCAAACTCGTGAAGTGATAGCCCAATGTGATTCTGATCATGAAGCGGGAATTGTTTATTTACAGTATTTATTCATTTCAAATAAATAAAATATTCGAATAAATTTTATATTTCCTGTATTTTTTCACAATAATGTACAAAGGCCAAGCGTACAGTACTTTTTCTATCCGAATGCGTTCTCCCTTCATCGTATGCGCCGCTTGTAAGATTCTCACCCACCCAGATATCTTGGTCAAACCGTACTTACGGCCCGTTGTCCTTTTACATCTCTGATGTGGCCCTTCACCCAAAAAGTGTTTTACAGGCCTGATCGCAGGTTACGTACAATTAGAAGTATTAAGATAGCCAAACCATTTTTATAAATCTGAGCGCCGTTAATTTGTTTTCTGATTTTCTTAAAAAATAAAAATTTTCGACTTTTGCAATTTACATGTTAGGTCAATTATTATTGCAAATATCATTAAATCTGATACAATTATCTTTTTAGTTGTAAATTACCCATATGAAAATCGATACATATTTTTTTTTAGAATTACATTCCAAGTACAACCTGATCAAAATTATAGATATACAGTAAAAATTTGCGGAGTGAATGCGGAGTGAATGACTTTTAATTAGTTTAATCCCGCTCGGAGTAAAATTCACTCCAAACATTATTTTATATGAACAATTCAAAAAATTCACTCTGAATAAATTTTAGATATAAGGACCGTGCATAATACATTTTATTATTACAAAAATTATTGTTATTATTATTAATATTATTATTATTATTAATAATAATATCATTATTATTTAGATTTATAATAATATAAATAAAAAAACAGAAAATGGCGTTCGGAAGTACTAATGGTGCCTTCATTTTTTTAAATTATTTTTGTAAAAATATCTTTGGACGCCATCTATCAGGTAATTTTTTGATTAAATGGTTATATTATTATATTGTTCTGAATATATAATTTATGGACTTATTTACATATTATTTATTTATTACTTTCGTTAACCTTAACTACAGTCATGCAAATAATTTTATAATTAACTATATTGTAAAGATTTAGGTTATATGTTAAATTTAATCTATTGTGTTTAATGAATTATAATAATTTCTGTAAGTTAAATCGATATTCACTCCGAAATTGATGAGAAATCAGTCCGAAATTAATCCGCTAAAAAAACTTCAAGTTAACTCCGAGCGAGGAGTGATTTTTGTTTTCACTCCGAAACTCCGAGTGATGGGAGTGAAAATTCACTCCGGATTCACTCCCGATTTTTTACAGTGTACCTACTAATATAGATTTAAATACTTTCTACTTTTTAACAGTAAATAATATGTATGTAGTACAATACTGTAATTAAAAATAAAAAAACTAAAATAAATCTGGTTTAATTACAAAAAGATTCCTATTACTAATATCTGTTTGCAATCATCTCTTTTTGATAAACATATCTGAAACATGTTTGGTTAAAAAAAATGTAATTACCAATGTAATTTAAAATCATAATAATTTTTTACATTTTGTTTTACGAAATTCCACATGTCACGAACGCAAGGATAAAACTTTCCTTTTTTCCCCCAACATTTTTCGATTCGTAAACTCTGACCACAAAACTTATCCACGAGGGCATTTCAATAAACCATTCGTCTACGTCTCCATTTATCATAGAACCGGGAGAGCGGACCAAAAATCAAAACAAATATGCAGACACTTTCTCGCGCCCTCGCTTCGCATTATTGGATTGTCGGAAGTCGTGGCGTCCTTTAATACAGGAAGTGGCCGGCCGAAAGAGGATGACCGATGATGTCGCCTTCTTTCAGTGTCACTAAATATCTAAATAAATATTTCTCAAATCGATTTGTTTGTCTGGGGGAGATGATGCGTTCTGATACATTCCTTGCGAAATGTTTTCGTGGTAAATCATGAAGCAAATCGAAAGCTAAAAAGAAATATTGCGGAATTTTGTTGCACAAAACTAAAATTTTAGGACATTTTTTTTGTTAAAAGTATGTAATAGTGAGGACGGAACCCATAGTAAATTGCTGTTAGTCTTCTATCAATCGGGAATGATTCTTGTTCGATAAGAAGGAATTCAAGAGCGAGCCAAGAGAGAAATAAAGAGGAATTGGCGTCGTAAATCAGGGGACGCCTATCTTGTTTGTTGTTTGTGCGTGCTTTTAGTGACATCTCTACGACTTCTTATAATCATCATGTACTCGCACTCTTATCAATACTTTAGATGTTCTTAATCACGATAAGAGACACTGATTATTTAACAAATTTATCCTCTGATTCTGTATAATGTTATTTTTCCAGTTTATTCTTTGGGTACGTGTGTTGATTTTCGGGTTTTGCTGATTGTTAACCTAATTATAGTAATTACAATGCTAGCTGATTAACAACGTCTACGTGTGAGGAAAGTGCATGTTGTTTCTTTATCGAATATCGACACGAATAGAGCTTTTCCAAGAATGTGTGTGTGTAGACCCACGTGCAGTCACTTTTATCCTCGATAAGGGGTGTTATCGCTCCGTTATCACGGCAAGGGTCACGTGTTCTCCGTGAGATTGCGGCCCCAGACTCGTTATTTCATGCAAATCAGGACACAATTGAGTCCTCTGGTCAGCTGCCTAAGAGCACATGCTAGGGACAATCAAATAGAATACCGTACAAATCAGGTTTCGTTCAATATTCTGCAATGCAAATCTCAAATTTTCTAATATCAAATCTGCTAGATACGACTTCCAACTTTTATTGTGTAATCGGTTTTTCTCATACCTTAAATGCAAATAATTTTTCTTCAATTTGCTGATTATCTCATATTGTACATATTTATGTTTATCTACAATAACGAGCTTTCCATGTGTGTGAATGAATATGTGCAATTAAAATTTAATGTATGTGATTATTCTGTGATAGGATTCGTGTAGTGGTTTATTATTTATACACCTCTTAGTAAACGCTTACTTAACAGCATCGTAAATATATTAATATAATTATACCGAGCTTAAAGCAAAGGTGTTGAAGTTTATGATTTGCTTCATTCATTCTTTAAGACAAATCTTCTATTTTTATCTTTTATATCGTTTGTCGAATCCACAATTACCGGGAGTACCTTTAGTTAATATCAAAGTTTGTAATGAAATATTTTCTTTTTACAAAACCCATTTTAATTACTCACTTTAAGTGACTGTTCTTATTTCTTAATCTATTACTTCAGACGTCTGCATGTTTCTCAAAATAATTCTCTGTGAAATTCTATATGCCCAACTTATAAACTTCCCGAGCTCCGAAAGTTTGTCATGTTTGATGTAAAAGGAGTTGACATTAAAATTGAAATCGCTCTTCTAGAAAATTTTAACACGATCAAAGATCACTATAAGTTGGCTCTGTGCAACGTTTCTTGCTAAAATTTCCATATAAGCAATGAAAGTCGAAAGGGTTAATTAGCTAATTCGTCTCGAAAATATGTCGAAGAGCATTGTCATGAATATTTTTAGGCGCTAGAACTTTAAAATTTTTAAATTTTTTTTTCTTTTTGGAAGCTTTGCTTAATTCCTATTTAAAGGCTGTTCTAGTAATATAATAATCGTTACGTAAGACCCTGAGGCCTGATAATTCACATGTAAGCTTATATGGCTTTTAAGAAAATTTGTTAATGTATGTAAACGGTTGCCGATTAAAAAATGAGTGCCTTGATAAACTTCTAAAACCATGGGATTCACCTTATTTGATTTGTCAACAAAATTTCTTTTAATTTAAAATTAAAGGTTAATTAAGCATAATTCGGTTTCTAAAGAATTTTGGGAAGTAACACTTGTTTGTTCTTGTTTAGTCGCTTAGAGGTTTTAAATAACTTTTGAACTAGAAAAATGTACAGGTGTTCACTTTTTTTCTGATTGAGAAGAAAATGATGTTACAATAGTTTTAAGGTGAATAGTAGAGGTAAAATGAATAACCTTACTTTTAAAGATGTTCTGTGATGGTTGGATGGTGAATGCTTACTGCTCTTTCCCAGGTTGTCTATAATAAAATGTGGAGGGGTATAACAAATTCGTCCACGGTCACTGATAATTTTTTTGAATCTAGCCTATTTTGATTAATTTAGAATAAAGAAAGTGTTATTGTAAGCCGTAGAAATAAATTGAATGTGAGATTCTAGCAAGAAGTAGCACATTTTTGATCTAAACAAATAAGTTAAATATTCAAGGTAAAACACTTTTAATTTTTTTTGGCCTGCTTATTTATTAAAACTGTTTACACAGAGTAGTTTCAGAAGCCGCATTTATTTGATTTTTAGAATCATTATGACTCATTTTCTCCGCCATTTTTCCTGTTTGTAAAATGAATGTCTGCCAATAAATTTTGTATTGTTAAAACGTATATTTCACAAAATTTAATTTGATATTTGACATGACACGTTCTGAGTGTCTACGTGTGGGACTATTTATTTGTGAGTGCACAAAATCATTTTTTATGATTTTCATCTAAATAATATTTGCTGTTTGGAAGTTTGCTATCAGAAGGGCAAATATCAGATATATTTAATACAAAATCATAGTATGCATTTAGTGGGTATTGTCGCCCCAAGAAAAATTAAAAAATATTAAAAAAATTTTTTTTTTGAAATTCTAGATGTTATGGTTCTTTTCAATAATAGTTCCATGTCATGAGCATGGGGGTATATAAAGACCCCCTGATCCAAGGATTACTCCGTATCGGAGCATTCAGTCCTGAAGATTCAAAATGAAACGTTTGCAAAACGTCGTTATTATGGTACCAGCAGTAGTGGCATCCATCCGGAAGCCTTAACTAGTGTCTGAAATCGGGTTAGTCACAGTTAGTGTTTAATCTCGAGAATTTTTTCTCGAGAAATTTCATGTTTTTATTTTTCTCATTTTTCGAGAAATTATTTGATATTTCTCAAGAAATTTAAAAATTAAAATTAAATTATATTTTACTTCAAATATTGCAATGTTGAATAGGGTTATTTTTTTCCGAAACTCCGAGTGATGGGAGTGAAAATTCACCCGGATTCACTCCCGATTTTTTACAGTGTACCTACTAATATAGATTTAAATACTTTCTACTTTTTAACAGTAAATAATATGTATGTAGTACAATACTGTAATTAAAAATAAAAAAACTAAAATAAATCTGGTTTAATTACAAAAAGATTCCCATTACTAATATCTGTTTGCAATCATCTCTTTTTGATAAACATATCTGAAACATGTTTGGTTAAAAAAAATGTAATTACCAATGTAATTTAAAATCATAATAATTTTTTACATTTTGTTTTACGAAATTCCACATGTCACGAACGCAAGGATAAAACTTTCCTTTTTTCCCCCAACATTTTTCGATTCGTAAACTCTGACCACAAAACTTATCCACGGGGCATTTCAATAAACCATTCGTCTACGTCTCCATTTATCATAGAACCGGGAGAGCGGACCAAAATCAAAACAAATATGCAGACACTTTCTCGCGCCCTCGCTTCGCATTATTGGATTGTCGGAAGTCGTGGCGTCCTTTAATACAGGAAGTGGCCGGCCGAAAGAGGATGACCGATGATGTCGCCTTCTTTCAGTGTCACTAAATATCTAAATAAATATTTCTCAAATCGATTTGTTTGTCTGGGGGAGATGATGCGTTCTGATACATTCCTTACGAAATGTTTTCGTGGTAAATCATGAAGCAAATCGAAAGCTAAAAAGAAATATTGCGGAATTTTGTTGCACAAAACAAAAATTTTAGGACATTTTTTTTGTTAAAAGTAAGTAATAGTGCGGACGGAACCCATAGTAAATTGCTGTTAGTCTTCTATCAATCGGGAATGATTCCTGTTCGATAAGAAGGAATTCAAGAGCGAGCCAAGAGAGAAATAAAGAGGAATTGGCGTCGTAAATCAGGGGACGCCTATCTTGTTTGTTGTTTGTGCGTGCTTTTAGTGACATCTCTACGACTTCTTATAATCATCATGTACTCGCACTCTTATCAATACTTTAGATGTTCTTAATCACGATAAGAGACACTGATTATTTAACAAATTTATCCTCTGATTCTGTATAATGTTATTTTTCCAGTTTATTCTTTGGGTACGTGTGTTGATTTTCGGGTTTTGCTGATTGTTAACCTAATTATAGTAATTACAATGCTAGCTGATTAACAACGTCTACGTGTGAGGAAAGTGCATGTTGTTTCTTTATCGAATATCGACACGAATAGAGCTTTTCCAAGAATGTGTGTGTGTAGACCCACGTGCAGTCACTTTTATCCTCGATAAGGGGTGTTATCGCTCCGTTATCACGGCAAGGGTCACGTGTTCTCCGTGAGATTGCGGCCCCAGACTCGTTATTTCATGCAAATCAGGACACAATTGAGTCCTCTGGTCAGCTGCCTAAGAGCACATGCTAGGGACAATCAAATAGAATACCGTACAAATCAGGTTTCGTTCAATATTCTGCAATGCAAATCTCAAATTTTCTAATATCAAATCTGCTAGATACGACTTCCAACTTTTATTGTGTAATCGGTTTTTCTCATACCTTAAATGCAAATAATTTTTCTTCAATTTGCTGATTATCTCATATTGTACATATTTATGTTTATCTACAATAACGAGCTTTCCATGTGTGAGAATGAATATGTGCAATTAAAATTTAATGTGTGTGATTATTCTGTGATAGGATTCGTGTAGTGGTTTATTATTTATACACCTCTTAGTAAACGCTTACTTAACAGCATCGTAAATATATTAATTATACCGAGCTTAAAGCAAAGGTGTTGAAGTTTATGATTTGCTTCATTCATTCTTTAAGACAAATCTTCTATTTTTATTTTTTATATCGTTTGTCGAATCCACAATTACCGGGAGTACCTTTAGTTAATATCAAAGTTTGTAATAAAATATTTTCTTTTTAGAAAACCCATTTTAATTACTCACTTTAAGTGACTGTTCTTATTTCTTAATCTATTACTTCAGACGTCTGCATGTTTCTCAAAATAATTCTCTGTGAAATTCTATATGCCCAACTTATAAACTTCCCGAGCTCCGAAAGTTTGTCATGTTTGATGTAAAAGGAGTTGACATTAAAATTGAAATCGCTCTTCTAGAAAATTTTAACACGATCAAAGATCACTATAAGTTGGCTCTGTGCAACGTTTCTTGCTAAAATTTCCATATAAGCAATGAAAGTTGAAAGGGTTAATTAGCTAATTCGTCTCGAAAATATGTCGAAGAGCATTGTCATGAATATTTTTTAGGCGCTAGAACTTTCAAATATTTTCTGAACTAGTAAAATGTGGTTGAAGGTGTTCACTTTTCTTCTTTGTGAAGCTTTGCTTAATTCCATATTTATAAGGCTGTAGGTACTAGTAATAATAATAATGAAACGTTACGTAAAGACCCTGAGGCCATGATAACTGATACACAACTCGTCAAGCTTATAGTGGCTTTTAAGAAAATCTTGTTAATGTAGGTAGTACAATCGGTGCCGGATTAAGCAAAATAAGTGCCTTGAGGTAATACGTTCTAAAAGCCCATCGGACTTCACCTTATTTGATTTGAAAATCATTACATCAAATCATAAGTCTATTATATTTAAAAATTAAAAGCGTTCAATTCGAATTGCACTAAATTTCAGGGATTTATTCTATAAGTAATTTGCGGGTAAGTAATCGCGGTCACTGATAATTTTTTTGAATCTAGCCTATTTTGATTAATTTAGAATAAAGAAAGTGTTATTGTAAGCCGTAGAAATAAATTGAATGTGAGATTCTAGCAAGAAGTAGCACATTTTTGATCTAAACAAATAAGGTAAATATTCAAGGTAAAACACTTTTAATTTTTTTTTGGCCTGCTTATTTATTAAAACTGTTTACAAAGAGTAGTTTCAGAAGCCGCATTTATTTGATTTTTAGAATCATTATGACTCATTTTCTCCGCCATTTTTCCTGTTTGTAAAATGAAGGTCTGCCAATAAATTTTGTATTGTTAAAACGTATTTTTCACAAAATTTAATTTGATATTTGACATGACACGTTCTGAGTGTCTACGTGTGGGACTATTTATTTGTGAGTGCATAACATCATTTTTTATGATTTTCATCTAAATAATATTTGCTGTTTGGAAGTTTGCTATCAGAAGGGCAAATATCAGATATATTTAATACAAAATCATAGTATGCATTTAGTGGGCATTGTCGCCCCAAGAAAAATTTAAAAAAATTTAAAAAAATTTTTTTTTGAAATTCTAGATGTTATGGTTCTCTTCAATAATAGTTCCATGTCATGAGCATGGGGGTATATAAAGACCCCCTGATCCAAGGATTACTCCGTATCGGAGCATTCAGTCCTGAAGATTCAAAATGAAACGTTTGCAAAACGTCGTTATTGTGGTACAAGCAGTCGTGGCATCCATCCGGAAGCCTTAACTAGTGTCTGAAATCGGGTTAGTCACAGTTAGTGTTTAATCTCGAGAATTCTTTCTCGAGAAATTTCATGTTTTTATTTTTCTCATTTTTCGAGAAATTATTTGATATTTCTCAAGAAATTTAAAAATTAAAATTAAATTATATTTTACTTCAAATATTGCAATGTTGAATAGGGTTATTTTAATGTGATGTCAATCCGCGATGGGATGAACAGTTCCGAGGTGTCGCGGTATAGTACGGTCTCGAGCAGTGGAGCGGCACAGCCGGCACATATTTTCAATTTTTGTATTATGTATTTAGTTTTTCGTACTTCTAAATAAATTTTAGTTTGTAAGTTCTAATTTCAATGTTTGTTAATTAATAGTTATCATTTTTAATTTTCATTTTTTTCGATTATATAACGCATTTTTTAACTATTTTTGAATAAAATATGAACTTTCAATGCGTTTGTTAAAATTATTTTCTTGTCTTAAATGTTTTGCAAATTCATTTACATACATTTTGTACCTATGATTCAACATTTTTGCACAAATATGTAATATTTTCAATTGTCGAGAATTTTCGAGAAAGGAAAAAAAAATTCTTTATTTCTCGAGAAATAAAAATTATCGGGAAATATTAAACACTAGTCACAGTGATAGTACCAACTGCAGAGGGTGCATTATGGATTCTGTTTTAATTTGATATACAGATATTATTTATTTTCTTAATTTTGAAATACACCCATACCTCACTATACGGCCGCTTTTTATACGGCATTTCGCTATAACGGCCCTCTTTAATTAAGGCACGTTTTCGATTTACGGCCTAAAATGTTTCGCTATAACGGCAAAAAAAACTTTTTTTTATGTCGATATATCTACATGTTGCCAATCTTGCGCAAGCGCAATAATTGATTTCTTATATGGCTTTTCGCTTTGCGGCTCACTTTCATGGAACGTATCTAGGCCGTAAAGCGAGGTATGGGTGTAATTATAAATAACTTATTTAATATTTTATAGCCAAAGATAAGTCAGAATCACTAAATAATTTTGTTGATCAGTGGTAGAGTTTAAAAATCCTACTGTTAAAAAGAATAAATATAAAAATGGATAAAAAAAATATAAACTATTAAAAGCTTACTAAAACACACAAATACCTTAAGCAATTCAACAACCCTACACAATAATATGTAAAACAGCCTACTATCTAATAAAAAACAAATAAGCAAAGCTATTAACTACGTATGTAAACATGTATTTAATAAAAAGTTCGTTAGTAATCTACTAAGATATTATGTTACTAATGATTTTTTTACAAAGCAAATCATATTTTATTGTATTAAACTAATCAGGCACTTTATTCCCTACTAGCTGTTTCGCCCGGCTTCGCAGGGGTATTGTGAATTTCGAAGTAAAAATTATTTTTTTTCAAAATACAATATAGCTTATGTCAGGGGTTCCCAATCTTTTTTATACTGGGGCTCCCTTTACAGGTTGTAATTTTGCGCCGCTTTTCAAAAAGAATATATTTGTTTGTTGGTCTAGCAGTCATTAAGATTAATGAATTTATTTCTTATTTTTATTTAATTATAGCTGGCCAGCCGAACTTCGTACCGCCTATAAGTTCGTATTGCCTCAGAATTAAATAATGTGTCAAAATTCAATAACTAAAAATTAGCAGAAAACCAAAAAATAAAATACACATACACTATTTCCGCAAAAAATACATATACGTGCCAATTTTCATGGTTATGGGTTGAACGGTGTTGGAGTGAAACGGTAATATACAAATATATACCTACCTATATGTATATACAAATACAGTAGACGCCACTTAATGTGATCACGGTTAATGTTATCAACCGCTTAGTGTGTTCAAACTGTCTTTGAATCGGTCCACCCAATACAAAAGCATTACAATTTGTTCGTTTATTATTATCAATATTTCGTTTGTTGTGATCAATGTTGAGTCCATTAGGCATTAGGACAGCGGTTTCCAAACTATATGTAACCTCGCCTCCCTTCTAAAATATTTAATCATAAGACGCATTTCTCAGTTTGACAACGTTGGATTAACCCCTTTGCTAAATATGAGAAAAAAAAATTGATATAATGGATTTGCTTTAAATTTTTACGGGACGTTTCTATAGACCCCAAACCGACATATACGGAGTCATTCTTCCCTGCTTCTCCTTCAACACCGTAAATTATTACGAATTTCTGGAGAAATTAAAAGTTGAAGTTTTAGGTACATTTTTGTAGCACAAAAGTTTACGTTTAAAAAAATTGTAACGCCGTTATTTGTAGAGGGACCTTTAAAAACTATACAAATTCGGATTTGCCAGAGTTTTCCGCTTCCGATAGGTGCAAAAAACCATAGGCGTGCTATTTGAAATTATCGAGAAAAACGGTTTCGAAGGGTCCTACTTCTAATTATTTTTTCTAAATTTTCAATTTGATAAATCGTAGCTCGGTTATTTGTGAACGAATCTTGAAAAACTTTTCAGATTCTAAAAGCCCGTTTATCGTCATGTAATATAAGCTAAAAAATCAACAGGTTAGGTTTTTTAACTAAACGGTTATTGTGATTTCCAAGAACTTTTTCACAGCCTCTTTCAATGTGTTTGTGTTTCAGATTTTATTTGCGTAAATATTTTTAATTATATTTTAATCAAAATAAATAAATCGAGTAGAAGAATATTTCATCTAACATATAATAAACAAATTTTAATACTATAAACACACTTTATGTATTATTATGCTCATTTTATTGTTCTAGGAAGCATTTCTAAAAATGTATTACATTACTGTATGTAGTAACTTTAAAACACAAAATTGTATGAGCTCTTCATTAATAAATATAAAATTCTAACACGATTCCAAAGTATCAAATAATAATATGTAATACAAAAACATACTAATTTAAAATACTCCAAATCTTCTATGTAAGCAGTTCAGTTGTGACAACATCCGGCTTTATTTTATTTTCTTAGGATCTTAATTTGTAATAAAACGTGACTGATAAAAAAACACTCTTACAATACGATCAGTTTGTATGGGAAAATAAAATTGTTGTTTTTTACTATTTTTCTTGAAATTTCTTCATATTTTCTCACCTATAGTTTCCTTGAACTTCTACAAATATTTCAAAACCAAAATTGGCCAAATCGGCCCAGCCGTTCTCGAGTTTTAGGCAGACTAACACTCGCCAATTCATTTTTATATACCTATAAGAAGATTATAAATATCTTATGTTAGCGGTAAACAGTTAAGATAAGTAATTTTAATTCACGTTTTAATTTTGAGTCATTATTGCAAAGCCTATTTCCCATATTTGAATGCATATTTTTTTGCGATTTCTATGGTTCTGTAAAATAATATTTTGACATATCGTCGGCGATACTGCAATACCGCGTAAATGAAAATTGCAATACCGCGTAAGTACAAAAATAACAAAATCGGGTTTTTGTACCTAAATTACGTAGTTTTTTTTCTGCATTTTTTGGTATATTTATTAATTTAAAAAAAAAATCTTAACATAAAAAACGAATGTTTTCAATACTGCATAACTTGCGTTTCTTATTTAACTCAGTAACCTATAAATTCGAGCTTGATTTTACATTGTTTTAAACTACTGTCAACATTCTGTCATAATAATTAAAATATTTTTAGGAGATTATATTACAAAATACATAATGAAATAAATAATAATATAATTAAAATTAATAGTATAAAAGTGTAAACTCAAGATGTTTCTGGTGACGTGCAATCTCTAACTAATCAAGCTAATTTAGTTCCAGACGTTTCTTCAAATACAGGTTGTACGTCTTAAACTTTTTTTGATAGTTGAATAACTAATTTATTCAAGTAATAATAGTTGATTATTTTTTCAGTGAGTTTAATACAGTTATCAGAAATAACCGAAAATACATGGTTTCTTGAAAGAGGCATGCATAACAACCCTACTTTTAATGATGACAATAAGAAGAGAAAACGTATGGCTGAAATGAGTATTTGGAAACTTGAAATTAATAAAAAGCAAAGGATGTTGGGACAAAATTATATTGGTTATAGAAAAACAGAAGAAAGATATGTTCAAGATTCACTAAAAGGAGAGATAAAATTGGGTACAACGTGCGATTCTAAATTTTATCAAAAATGTAAAACATTTAAGTGCTCAATTTTTACCAATGAAATAAGACAACATATATTTAATACATTTTGGAAAATGACGTGGGAAGAAAAAAGAGTGTTACCTGCTGACTGTCATATTTTTTATGATCAGCTCAAGTTCAACTAATATAATAATAATAATTAATATAAAATTCAAAGTATATTACAAGTAACATAAGTGTTGTTCATTATTAAAATTGTATTATTCTAATGTTAATTTTATATATTTGTTATAGTTAAATACTTAACTATAATATAAATCAAAATAAAATTTATCTTTTTATAAATAAAGATACATTTTTAAACAATTTAGTATTTTATCTAAAAAACTTTTATTACTATAGCCTGAGATCCCATTTTAATGCTGTTTGAATCAATTTTTATATTCATATTTATTTCCTTAGATATTTAATAGCACTTAAGTATTATTAACATTTATTCGAAATATTTTCTATTGTTAATTTTATTTTATTGATAGATTGAGCTTTCCGTACGATAAATAATCATAATCTGAGCTTATATATTTAATTTGAAAGAGATTAGTTCAATAGTTTTTTTAATATTATGTTTTTTCGTTCTCCTGTAAAATTGTATTTTTAGCAGTTACGCGGTATTACCAAATGTACTTACGCGGTATTGCAATTTTTAGTTACGCGGTATTGCAGTATCGCCGACGATATGGCTTTAATGACATCATTATAACAAACTAACAAAATTTTTCCAAATATTTTAAATAATATTTATTAATTTATTACGCATTTTAAAACAGAAGTTTATGATACCATAACTCGAAAATATTCAACATTAGGCCACTTGACATAAGGGTATGTTTTTGTTCAGTTTAAGGTCATTTATAAGTAAGTTAAGTTCCAGTACTTATTCGGGGTATACCCTGTATACATATTTATCTCAACTTAAAAACTTAAAGAAATTGAGTTATTTTAGTATTTCTATTACTAACTTATTATTCAACAACGCCATATACAACATACAATTCATAAGTTACTCGTTCAAAGAACAGAAATAAGTTCAAGTTTTTCTAAGTAATGAAATTGCATGCGTGTTTAATTTTGAAATGCGTACTTAAAACCATTCATCTAGTGCGTCTTAAGATTTCCATTAATTAATTGTAACTATACGAATCAAAGAGAAGTATTATAATAATTAAGAATTCGGAACGTTTCTAACAAGTTGGTTGTCAATTTGAAGGACTAAGGAGATTTAGTGGAGTTCCTTTAAGGACTTGACCGTGTCAGGCGAGACCAAACAGTCGGGTTTAGGTGTCGGCACTAGATCAAAAGCGCAATAAGGGCATTAAGGGGCGGACAGGGGTATCATTAGCTGCCCGTTGGTCGGTGCTAAGCGTTCACCGTTTATCACCAACCACCTTGACTCGTAATTTGTCATCGCCTCGCTCTCTCTACAAACACTGTGTATATCGCACTGTTTACATGTTACACTTCCCATGTAAAACGCTTCCTAATCTACAACGACCGTGACGATAAACCGAGTATTACGTGTGCCGGAAAGAGAAACAAAGTGCCGACAAGTTGAAGATTTAAGAACCTACAAAATACACAAATGTGATATTACATTACCCTACTCAAATGTGAATTAGATTTGAGGCGCGTGCCGAAAAAACTCGATCTCGTTATGGATTTATAAGTTTAACTTTGTTTTGCTTTCGTTTGTTAGTTTTACGTTCCCATCTCCGATATATATGCGGAATATTTTATCTGGCTAATAAAACAATTTTTTTTTACTTTGTAAAAGAAACATTCTCCGTAAGTAGATGTACAGGAAAGCTCTGGAGCATTACAGATTTTTTAAATGGATGTTGGCTTCCTCAAAATAAATGATGAAGGCACAATACAAATGAGCTGTGGGTAGAGACAGGAAATAAGCACACCCTGGCCGCAATTTCAGTTTCACTTCCTTGGCCTGCTAAGATTGCAGTGTGATGACCTAACGCTGGCTATAATTTCATTAACCGCCAGATAAATGAGCGAACCGTAAGTGCCACAAGATGGCAAGGCAACAGCCGGCAGACTTGACCAACAGCACTTTACACAATCACGCGAATATAATAAGAGAAACAAGAAATTGTTACGAGTTTCCCAGAGATGAGTTTCTAAGAAAAGTTTCAATGAAACCGCCAGGTCGTTTATTAAATAACACCAACAAAGCTAACCGCAATAAACGCATCGACCTTAAGAAAATTCTGAATACGAAAAGTTTTCGTAAATTCAATTTAAAATCTTCCGATATTAAAAATTATGGTTAATTTTACAAATTTGTATAAATCTCTCTAGTTTTTGTAAAATTCAAATTTATTTTGTAACAAAACCGTTCTCCAAGAACCCAAAACACGATGACAAATTGTTTATACATAATCAATAACTAAATAAACTGATTTAAATGTAATTTTCACCATTCAAAAAGCACTTAAGTTTGATAAATAGATATTTTATTAAACAATTTCAGATTTTTTACAAACCCGCTAAGTTTGAAGTTAAAGTAATATGGAGAAGAATGTCATCTTAATAACCCTTAATAAAATTCCTTCAAACTAAAAGGTAATTTGTACTAGTATTAATTAAAGTGTTTTAATCCACTTTAAATCGCATTAAAACATCTCTTGGTATTGTTATAAAATAGTTTTTTTTTGTAAAATAGTAGAAACTCGTCAAAGTTAGAACCAAAAATACAAACGGACGACAACAAATTATTTATAACAAAACTACTTATAATTTGATTTAATTGGAGTTTACGCTAATCAAAATATAATTAAATTTAAGCGATTTTTTTTAAATTCCATTCTTTATAAGCAGTCCCTATAAGTTCAAAGTTCAGAATATCGGTAAGAAGCAACCCTTAATCAACACTCGATAAAGATAATAAAAAAAAACGATTTATTAAGATAACAAAATGTATTTACTAATATTTGAAAAAACTATACAACTTTTTAAAGACAACGGTGTTAATAATTAATTTTTAAAATTTATAAAATTAGCATCCCTTACAATACAATTTAATGAAAAATAAACAACATCTTGTTGGTTTGTAACCCGTCTAGGGACACGTAAAAACTAAAATTTAAATGTTAAAAATTGGAAAAGTTGCACGTACACAAATTGATGCATATAGGGTAAACAAGAGAGTGATTGCCCACTGACACTGATTGTCCACTTTACAAAAATATATTATTTTGTGTTACCTAACCGAAAAAAATTTCTTAGAGTGGGCAATCACTGTCAGTGGGTAATTACTCTCTGGTTTACCCTTCTATGTGTATTACCTAAAGCCAAACCAGTTTATCGGGAAGCGATATCAGCAGTTCTTTGGGCTATAGCAAATGTTATTAATTTTATTTCTCTAATCAAAAAATACTGTAAAAACTTAAAATACAGAAATAACAACTGCATACATTGACTTTAGTTACCACATATTAATAAACAATTAACATTCAAACAATACCTCAATATTTTTAATGAAAAATGTCGTTTTGTGTAAGTTTAAAAACTTAAACTAACACCACACTATGTTTTAATGAAATAAATAAAATTTGAATTCACATAAAAGAAATATAAATAATTAACATATCCAACAACACAGTTAGAAAATGTAAATCATTTACAACAATTAAATCACTTTTTCAAATAGTTTGATTTTTAGTGTTATTAGTTTTTTGATTTTGCATTACATATCAATTATAATTCATCTCAACATAATTGCTCTTTGAAAATAAGAAAATTACAGTAATAGCATTGAACTTAATTTTCTTTTTTGTAAAATAGCCGCTGCAAATGTTTGATATTCGGGCACCGCGCGGCGGTAGTTAAGTAGTCGATTTCCAAACCACAGAATAAAGTATAGTTTCGCCGTTCCTTTGTGCACGTGTGTGAAAAGTGCGTACTTTCGCTCTTCCCCTTCCGTATTCCAAAACACGATAGTTTGTTTTAGTATTTACTTCCAGTTAAGTTACGTTCCGGGAAATGATCAGTTGTTCACTGAATGACGATATTAATATGGGTACAGTAAGGGTACATTTAAATCATAAACGATTAGTTTCAGAAACTATAGTTAATATTTATTTATTTGCCATAGAATTTGTCCTTAGCATAAAATTCATTTTTCTTAGTCTCAACAATTCCCACACTGCAGTCTTTTAATTAAAGATCACAGAGAAGTACTCAATCATTATTATAGCTATATGTTTAGCGCATTGTAGGAGGTTATCTTTGTAACTGGGCCGATTCTGAAAATTCTTTCACTAATAAAAAGTTTGACTATCCATGAGTAATATAGGCTATACTTTATTTTAATGTTTTTTTTAAATCGCATTACACGTGCGAAGCAAGGGCCCGCTAGTCTAAAATAAAACTAAGATTTCGAGAAATCAAGAAACTTCCACTTCCGATTCATTTATTGAAAAGTCGTAAAATGTGAGACGTTTAAATAATGATGTCTTAAGAGAAATTGTCCCTAAATCCGTTTCATAAAAAACAAGAGAGTTTATAAAAGAAGCAGGCAGTGATCAGAGTGAATCTCGTTAACAACAAACACCCTCTTAGTTCAGTTGTTCTTAAAATCGTTGGCCTCCCCTGCCTTTTTAAACAGGTTCTTTTAGTAGGTGTTAGAGCGCACTCATTGCCCCCTTCCTGCGTGTCTTCATAATGCAGCAATCAACGCCGACTGGATGGCGCTTTCCTTGATCTCCTTTTGTTTTACACCCCAATCCACTTTTTTTTTATTCTCTCATCTTCGTTTCGCTAATAACCTGCTCGCTAAATGTGTATGTATACAAAGGGGAGGAATTTTAAAAAGCCACTCGCGTTTGTCATTTAAAGTGGCCTTTTGCTGCAGGCAGGCAGGTAAACTGGGAGACTCAGGAAAATTCTGTATTAAAATTCACGAATTTCTTAATCTTCGGTAAACGCAAACGAAAAAAGCGATGTCTTGAAGAAAAATATTCCGAATTCGATGTAGGTATATAAATTTTGAGAGGACAGCAAGTATTTATTATACCACGCGTTTCCACTCAATTTCCCAACCTCGCAGTAATCTGACGAACAACAACTATTCTAGCTAAGAATTTTAACAGCTCGATGACCACAAATAACACAAGACATTCCTCTTACATCACTGGCATGTCTGAAGGATGGACGAAAATGACCTCACATTTCGAATTCAGTTTAGAATCGTAAAGCAGAGCTTTTGGTAAGAATTCCATTTCTCGGTCCTGTGAGTATTCACTTTTAAGTTCTGAACATACTAATTAAAAATCGGTAGAATATCTATTTTATGTTTACAGAACAAATTCCATCTAATCAAATTCGAATTAATTTTCTGGAGGTAGGTGAAGAAATTTGTAAACTTTTCGATTCAGAATTCTACATTAACTGAAGTTAAGGCGCGTATTGAAAATATGGGGAATCTTATATTAGACCCAGTTTCAGAAGGTTTTCCGGCAAAGCAATGTAACTCGAGAAACGCGAAAGTTGTTGTACCGCATGAATGCGGTTCTTCGTCTTTAGATCGGATGCAAACCACTCAGCCTTGCTGGCGGCGATACATCTCCAATCCGGACCGGTTATCATCCCGCGCCGCCCCGGGGCTAATGTGGTATCATAGGCTGTAATTAGCCGACTGAGACTACAAGATAATGTACTTCGCCAGCATAAATCTTTCCGTTCTGTCTCTCTTTTTAGTGTCGCATTTGATTCAGAGAAGCGAGATGGAATTTGTATAACCCTCCGGTGCAGATCTGAAGCTGCCGTTCGCGGAGTCGAGGGGAAATTATTAAATTATATTATAAAAAAGATTCTCGGTTGGTTTGTTGCGCATTTTGGGTTATATCAACTTCTTATACTTTTTGCTAACCAAATATTTTCCGAGTTTCTTATTCATTTTTCTAAAATCGATAATTTTAATCTTTAAAAAATATTTGGAGAGTTAAAGCTTCTCAACAAAGTTATCAATTCTATAAATAAAGTTTTTGTAGATTTAATTGTAAGGATTCTTTTTCTAACAGATGTTTTTTTGTAAAATACAGTAAATTCTCAATGCTCGTGGTTTAATTCATATATGCTGAACACAAGAACATCGTATACAGCGTGTCGGACGACTAAGTACTGAAACTAAACCCACTTATTAATAACTCTAAACTGAACAAAAACATATTACTAGTCAAGTAGCCTTATGGATAATATTTTTAAGTTATGGTATCGTAAACTCCAATTTAAAAATGTGTAATAAATACTTTATTATTAAGAATATTTCAAAAAATTTGTTCAAGTCTGTAATAACGATACCATTAAAACACTATGAGTATTATTTTTTAATCAGAAAAACCATAAAAATCTCATATCAAATATATATTGAAATAGGGGAAATTGGCTTGGCCTAAAATTGTGACATGAAATAAAGTTGCTTATCCTAAACACTTCAAGGATAACAATAAGATGTTTATAATAACAAAGTTCTGCACATTTATTCTAAAACTAGCTGGACCGCCCGGCTTCGCACGGGTATTGCGATTTCAAAGTAAAAACTCATTTTTTTAAAAATAAAATATAGCCTATGTTACTCAAGGATAGTGTCTTCTACCTGTTAATTCAAATACCGTCAAAATCGGTTCAGCCGTTTCTGAGATATACAGATGGACAAGCTGACAGACAGACAAAAATTTTAAAAACGCGTGTTTGGGCTTTAATAATATTCAAATGACCATATGAGCCTAAAAAAAAATCTTTATTTTGAAAACACAGACAGACACTTCAATTTTATTTATATGTACTTATAGACTAGCTGGACCGCACGGCTTCGCACGGGTATTGCGATTTCAAAGTAAAAACTAATTTTTTCAAAATAAAATATAGCCTTTGTTACTCAAGGATAGTGTCTTCTACCTGTTAATTCAGGTGACGTCAAAATCGGTTCAGCCGTTTCTTAGATATAAGGACAGACAAACTGACAGATAAACAGACAGACAAAAATTTTAAAAAAGCGTGTTTGGGCTTTAGTAACATTCAAATGAGCATATGAGCTTAAAAAAAAAAATTTATTTTGAAATCACAGACAGACACTTCAATTTTATTTATATGTATAGATGTATAAATATTATATCTAAACAAAAAAAAATATATGTGCAATAAGTACATTTTTATCGACGTTTATTGTGAGACATAATATTCAAACAGTATAATAAATTAACAATGAATCAGAAAACAATGCTGTGTTGGCATTTACTGAAAGATTCAATGCATTTATCTCGAAATTCTTTAGATTTAGGACATATTGAATACAAACTTTTATTGTTTAGATTTATGTCAGGTATCACCCGGCTAAGTCTCAGTACCTATTCGGCTGACACCCTGTATATCACCTTACAATTAAATTAGAATTAGATGTTTTTCAAATCAAAATAAAAATATATGTATAAAATAAAACAATTAGGTATTGTAACAAAAATCGATGTTCAAAGGGCATTTTGATACAATATACTTTCAAAATTATCCAATTCTTTTTCAAAAGTTAATAGAGTTAGGAAATAATTTTATTTGTTATTTTCCCTGTAAATAATTTGAATTCAAAAGAAACACAATTATTTATTTATCTAAGAATTTGGGAAGAAGTCATTATTTTAATTTCAGTTTCAAGTTAACTGATAAATGACTGTTGTTATTGTAAAATAGACATTACTGTAGTTTTATATGTTTATGTGGGCAAAAAAATGTATAAACACTTATTTATTCAAATCTTATCTTCTATCCACTGGTGAAAATCGAATTTCAACCAGATCATGCATATTTGCTATATAAAAAAATTTTAATTAAAAATGTAGTAATTTTTATTTCGGAGATTTCTATCTTCTTCTATGATTTAATTTAAACAAATTATAAAAACAAATCTTCAAAGGTGTTATATTTCTTCGTCGATTAACAAAATAATGATTGAGTTTCGATGGTATTAGAATGAAAATCATTGCACGCTCAAAAAAAAATATAAATACTTGTTAAATGTTAAATTTCCGAATGCTAGGTACCATCTACTATTGAGAGTTAACTGTTATATTTTTTTATTGATTAGCCGGCTTCCATACTTACATATCAACATTACAAAGAAAGTACTCAGAGAATATTTTTCGTTATTTTTATAATTAATAATGACTCAAAAGCAACAACAATCGTATTAAGAATTATTGAAGCAAAAAAATCTAGCTTAAAAACGCCCGAAACTTCTTAATTGGGAAAATCTCCAACAAGCTTATTTTTAAATCTTTTTTGCTTTCTAATATTTATATAAGCTTGAAGTCGTTTTAAAATCCTTGTACTTGCAGCTTGCTACATTTAATTATCACGACGTGTAATATCTTAATGATATAAGTAGAAATATCTAAGAAAAATGATTTTTCAAATCTATCTATTTTCCTACACAAACCAAAAAGAAACAGGTTAGATTATCTTGATTAATGACAAATATTTTGATAAAAATCGTGTTCCAAGAAGAATTAAGTGTTTCGGATGAGAAATAACATAAGTATTGCTTTTGTATTTTGGCAGCTCTAATCAAACAGCAATATCTCATTATTTTGGAAAGCGGAGAAAAATATTCGGCAGTGTTGTCCTTTTTAATTAGAAATAGCAATTAAACATTCGAAATTGTCAACACAGGAAGATACAATCATACGTTAACCACTTCAGTAAAGTACTCATTAACCGCGACAGAAATTCAATATGAGAGCACAGAAGCACCGCAAACCCTTCAAACAAGCCCCCATTACCTTCAGAAACGGTGCTATATGAAAGACATATTTACAAAACTTTTTGCAAATATTGAATTACTAAAAATTTTAAACAATCTTCTTTTTTTTTAGCTAAAGCGCCCACGTACTCTCCGCAATCATTTATTTTCTAAATGTTTAAATAATAAAGACTTAAAATAATAAAAAAATTACTAATTTTAAGGCGATGTAAAATTTCTAACAATTAATTTAGACAATTGGAAAACATTTGTCATAACGATTATTGAAAGACGTTAAGAATTGATATAAAAACAGGTATATCTTCCCTCAGATCTCCAATATCCATTCCCTTCTTCCATTGTCTATTCTGGTAATTAGTAAGTCACTGACGATTAACCACGACGGACTCATTCGTCTAACGCTATTATGATTATCCCTGACAGGACGAAGGAACAAGATTAAGGGAGTCTCTTATTTACTATATGGTTATCTGTAAGAAAGACTCCCTCAAATTAAGAGAGTCAGATAGGTTTACTTTGTTACCAAGATATTGTTGTTTAAAAAGACGCACACATTTTGAATTATTTTCTTATTTAAAATTGAACTGCACGATCAGTTCAGTTATTATGTGTTGAGTTATTATTACTGCCTAACTAATTACTAAACAGAAAAAAAATTGTATTCTTGAAATTTAGTTCATTTTGTGTTATGATATAAATGACTTGATTAATTAAATAATATTGTGTAATAAACTACAAGCAATTTAGTTGACCAATTACCACAATGCAGTAATTACTCACTTAGAATTTTGATTTTATATTGTATCTGTGCTTTACTAAAACGTACTCTTAATTATTATTATATTTTTTTGCAAACAGCCACCTCATAAACCAAGAAAGGACTAGGTACAGTTTGGATAAATGACGAGGCGTTAATACAATAAATATTATTTTAATAAAACGTTGATTATTAAATTACTGATTAATCGTTAAAATACAGAAGATACATTAAAAAGTAGCTTTGTGCGACACATCATATTCTTTTTTAAATTTAGATAGTGAACAATTTAGATGTTAAATTCCTTTTGCATTGCAACTATTAGAGAAATAAATGACACTTAATATTTAAAGTGATTTAAAAAATTAAGCTTCAAAGTATTATCATACCTAAACTTGTTGTTTACAAAAATTAATTAAATCAAAGAATTTTGATTCAATGTGAACCGAAAATAGCTCGGATAAACGAAAACTTGAATAAGACGGTAAAATTAAAAAATATGTAAGTTTCTACTACAAAAGAATAATGTGATATTAAATCCTCTGTAATCAAAAGATGCAAAATTTTTAATTGTAAAAAAATGATTTATAAATAGAAAGAATATATAGTAAAGCAGAATTGAATGATAGATATACTTCACCGATGATCAGATATTACGCTTTTATATGATTCCTTCATTAGCCTTTCTAATACCACGTAACCTATGACACAAGAAACACCACGTGGGGTTTCTTTTGGGACCCAAATTAAGTTTTTGAGAAAATATTATTTTATATCAATTTTGAAAAAGCAAACTGAATAAATTTTCGTACTGTAATTGCTTTTAAATGGAGTACAAATAAATGTCTTAAAGCATTCTTAAATATAGCTAAGTCATTTTTGTGGGTTTATTCAAATAATAAAATACATTGTTAATCACTTTATTCAAAGTTTTATTAATTTTATATGATTCTGTACATTTTGCAGCATTTCGGATTACAATATGTATTTTTTGTCCTATTGTCCTATTTTGTCCTATTAGAAGCCAGTGAAAAAGTAAGAATTTAAAACAGTGGTGCATAAGAGCAAATACTTTACTTGTCAAAAAAATAGAATTAAGATATCTCTCATTAACAACAAAAGTGACAACTTAAATAAACTAATTATTCAGGTGAGCCAAAAAACAAAACCACATTAACAGCAAATACTATGAGTCACTTTTAAAGATCTAGGTAACTGACCCAATTTCCAACCGATAAATAACACTTATTTTGCCTGACGACTAATACTTAAGTCTTAACGCAAACAGCAAATTTTTGAGCTGTGCCACTTTTCTTCCCAACGAGCGGTATATTCAAAAAGTTTAATATAAGTTTCCTAAAATTTTGGGAATGTTAATTTTCTAAAGGGGTTTGTTTTTTGTGATTTTCCAATATTATTAAAATATGTCAGTAAATTTTCAATAATAAATAATAATTTTATAAACTGCATCTTATTTAGACCACTAAATATCATCTAATATTAAATTTTTGATGTCTAGTCATAATAAAATAATTAAAAAGGAGAAAGTTCTTATAACACGAAAAATATTTTAACAAGAATCATTTTTTTTAACGATTACCAAATTAATGTATGACAGGCATTTTTTCATTTGCTTCTACTATCTCGTATTTATCAAAGGTAAACGATCGTTAACCTACATTTATTCTGAAACACGATATCTAAACGATAAAATAAATGTGGAATAAATAAATCTTAATCAACGTTTATTATGAAACATAATGTCCAAAGAACAGAAAAAATTAGAAATAAAGCACATACTAAATGACCTCACGTTCTTTTAAGAGCATATGAAAACGATGCTGTGTTGCCATTTACTGCCAAATTAAAATGCATTTTCTTGAAATACCCTGGCATATAACTTTTATTGCTTAGATGGGTGTCAGATATCACCCGGTTAAGTTTCAGTGCTTATTCGTAGTACCTACTTGTATATTTGGATTCCACATAAATCGAAAGAGATTCATTTAACACAACAAAAGAGTATTTATGAGATGCATCTCAAACACACCTAAATCGATCGTTTCTTGTAACGAATCGTCATCGGTGATGAAAACTGGGTTGTCTACAAAATAATATTAATCGATAACGATGATAATCCAAGCGTGATATACCAGCACAAGCAACATTCAAATCTAAATTGCATCAAAAAAAGATCATATTTTCAGTTTTGTAGATTATAACGATTTTGTGTATTTTGAGCTGCTTCGAACCAATCAAACAATCAATCAGATGTGTACTATCACCAACTGATAAAATTGGAGGACGCAATGAAAGAAACGGTCAGAATTGACTAATGGTAAAGGGATTATGTTCCACCATGCCAACGCTCCACATCGCAACACTTTAGAGACACGTTAGAAATTATTAGAACTTGGTTGGGAACTCATATCACATCCAGCATATAGTCTTGACCTTGCACCATAAGATTACCCTCGATTTAAATGTTTACAAAAACTCTTTAATTAAAAAATATCTCTAATGATGACCTGAAATCGCACTTAGTTGAGTTTTTTTGCTAATAAGGACGTTCTACAATCTTGGAATCATGAAGCTGCAAGAAAGATCGCTAAAGATCCTTAAACAATGTGGTGCATTTATGATTGACTAAAAACTATATTCCTTGTATAAAAAAATTGTGTTTTAATTCAAACTAAATAACCGAAATTAGTCTTAGCTAATTTTAACTACTAAATTATATTCATTAATAAATATTTTATAAAATTTGTCCTTTGACAATATTAGCTTATTTCAGTTATATTTTATACAAAGGTTTAAACTTTAGTAAAAAATAACAAATTAAATAATCCAAATATTTTACAAAAATATATGGTTACAATTGACTTTTGATACTGATCCATTACATTAATATCAATTGCAATAAGAAAATACTTTTAACGAGGTGGTACTTCCTCATTGTAATAAGTTATTTATTACACATATTGTACCAAAAAGTAGACAGTAAACAAATTAAAACAAACACAATAATTTTATTAAAATTGAAACGGTAAACAATATTTTGCCACTGTGTTCCCGATATCTAACTTTAGCGTACATCACTAACAGATTGTAACAATTGGAAGGGTATTGGAATAATAGGCATTGTAACTGCAACAGATTATTGTCAGATTACTATTGTAAGTTAGTAGCGAGGTGCGAAATAATTAGCGCCGCCAAAACGATTCACACCGATCCATGTAACGAGACGAGTATTGAAAGCAAATATTTTAACAACTAGCTCTTCGTTAAGCCTCCACAATGGCACTCCACACTGACGGGAACCTAATTATGAAAATTTGACAAGAACACGTTGCCGGCTAACGATAATTGATGACGGCAAGCGTTCTTTTCACGCCGAGCGCTATGTGAGGATCAATTTAATAAATCCCAACAATAATTAAGGCATAAACTTCATCCTCAAACTATTAACAAAGCCGAAATTAGTAGGAGACGAATAAAACAGCCGTTCGCTTCGCGATACATTCGCAACACATTAAGTTACGTACGTATTAAGCATTAAGAGCTTACTCCATTATTCTATTCGTAATTAAGAGCACGTTTTGTTCAATTTATTTTGTTTTCTTTGATGCTGGATAGGCTCTAAATTATTCTTAAAACCTCAGATGAAATAATGTCGATCGCATCCTCTTCAAACATTCGTTCTCTAAGTTTCAAAATCAAAATAATAATAAACTTATAACGAGATCTAAAATCCAGTTACGTTATTTGGAAGGAAAAAAAAATGTTTTAAGCTGCGAGATTTAAAATCGCTGCTACACTTTAGATTTAATCTTCAAGACAAACATTTACTACCTTCCATTTTGAAATGAGATTAAAGACGCGATTTCTAATCATCCACGTCTGCTTCGGTTAATTCCTTGGTTGCACTAAACGCTGCGTGAAAGATACGAACCAAAGGTGTTTACCCGCACGGATTTCCTTAACTTTGCTATCAAACTTTGCAATACTTCAGTTCTCATCATCGAGCTTCTAGCTCTTACGAATAAATTCCCAGCCAAGTTAAACATTTTCGATATTCGACGCTCCGCATAAAACATATGGGAAATCTTATCCTTAATAACGCGAAAATCTAAAACAGTTTTTACAGCTCGATTCCCACTAAAAGTTTTAATTAAAATCAAGTGAAATGCTTACATTTCACTTTCGATATTGATACTCAATCAACTTCTCAAACTTTTATGATGAAATATAAGCTAGAATGAATATCTATATACCTACATAAGTATTTTTAACACAAATTGGTACAAAATACTAAAATTATAACTCTTGCATGTTTAATTGATTTTTTTACCGATAAAATAAAAGTTCGCTTAAAAAAATTGGTTTATGTACAGGGTGGGGAAAAAATTCCCGGAATTTTTAAAAATATTTTAACAGTATAATAGTACTATATAAATAAATTAATTTATGCAACTAAACAAATAATAACTTTTACTAGTTCAATAACAAATAACAAATAAAAAAGATATGTACATATGTAACAACGTGAGCGGTGTTTTTAAGCCTAAATAGTACAATTTAAAAAAATTATAAACCATTATATTTCATTGGAATATGGTACCAACGAACATCTCCAAACCATCAAACTCATAATCAAAAAATGCCACGAATACAAATTACCACTTGTGCTAGCCTTTATTGATTATGAAAAGGCATTTGACACTATAGAACATAAGCCAATATTCGATGCCCTAGACGACTGTCGTATTAATTCTCGATACTCAAAACTAATACAAAATATTTATAAAAAAGCAACATTCTAGGTTAAAACAGACAATAAAACAAACAAAATCAACATCGAAAGAGGTGTGAGACAAAGGGACATCCTCTCCCCAAAATTATTCAATTTGGGATTGGAAAACGTTATCAAACAAATCGATTGGCAGAACAAGGGAATCAACATCGACGGAGAAAATCTTACTAACCTTAGGTATGCTGACGACATAGTGTTACTTGCCGAGAACATAGAAGATCTAGAAAACACAATAAAACGGCTTAATACAGATTCAAAGAAAATCGGGCTGAGAATGAACATACAGAAAACAAAGATTATGTCCAACACTCCTTTAGACCGAGAAATAGAAATAGATGGGAAAATAGTAGAAAAGTAACATCGTATACATATCTAGGCCATACAATAATGATGGGAAAAGAAAATCAGGAAGGTGAAATACACAGAAGAGTAAAATTGGCATGGGCCGCCTTTGGAAAGCTTAGTTATGTCCTAAAGTCACCAAAGTTCCCCATGAAATCAAGAGCAAAAATATATGACTCATGCGTACTACCTGTTTTAACCTACGGCATAGAGACAATGGTCTTCACAAAAAGAAACATAAAAAAATTAAAGATAGCGCAAAGGAGTATGGAGAGACGAATGCTGGGCATAACACTACAAGATAAAGTAAAAAATACCGAGATCCGAAAGAAAACAGGGTTAGCGGAAGTGGGACAACGCGCAGCAAAGTTAAAGTGGAGCTAGGCTGGCCACATTGTGAGGCAAGAGGGGAAAAGATGGTCAAGCAAAATTTTGGATTGGAGGCCACGGACGAGCAAACGGGGCGTAGGAAGACCACCGTTCAGATAAAGCGATGATATCATGCAGGTCGCAGGGAAAAAATGGAGACATTTGGCTAGAGACAGAGAAGCAAGGAGAACAAAAGGGAAGGACTATATTCAGAAATGGATGAATGTCTGATCAAAGAAGATTTTATTGGTAACTGTCAAAATGATATATTGAGTCTAAATATTTTAAAATACCCCTGCAAAAATGTAAATAATAATATACAGTAATCCCTCAACATTCGCGAGGGTTGCGTTCTAGAAAAACGTCGCGAATATCGAATTCGCGAATGTTAAATCTATCTTAATGTGGAAATAAGGGGGTTACGTTCCCCAATGGTTGATATACGTTGTATATATATAAGAAACACGGTACCTACATATAAACAAATGTTATTAATAATACATACGTATTTACAACATTTTTTTAATGAAACTACCATCAATTAACTGAAATTAAATTTTTTAGCTTTGGCTCCCATAAGAGCTGAACTGATTGGCACAGGTTTTTGAGACATCTCCTCCAACCATAAGCTTACAGCGTTTTCAGTCTTTTCTAGTGATGTATTCCGTACTTGGGAAACGATTTTCGCACTCATGGAAGAACTAGCAGCGACACTTTTTATAATAGATTCTTCATTTTTCTTTATGTAACGCACTGCCGACTCGTTTATTTTAAATCGTAGCCCGATTGCTGACGCACTCTCCCCAGCACGCAACTTATCAAGTACTTTAATTTTTTCCGACAGACCAATCACTACTTTCTTACGTTTTCGTAAAGGTGATATTTTAAAAAAGGTGTTAGGGTGTTAATCAAGCGGAACCGAATTTAAAACTAAAAAATCGGTTGGGGAAGCACAGGGAGGAGGGCTATTCGTTGTTCTAGGATTTATTCGACTCTTAGAACAAAAACAAACACGAGATATGAAATTATTACTGGGAATTCATCGGAATTCGCGAATGTTGAGGGACTGCTGTACCTAAATATTTAAGTGTTAGCACATTATTTAAACTGTCGCATTTTTGTTAGATGTGCGAGTGCAACTAACTTTGCATGCTAAAATATTACTGTCAACGAGCCAAAAGAAGTATAACTTCCAAATTCATTCCTTTAGTGTCACTTAAAAAGAATTTTTTAAAGAAGAATTTTTCGTCTCCAATCAAGTTTCAAACAATAATATTTTTGAATTGTTGAAAACTAATGGGAGTGTTAAAAGAAAAAACGTAAGGGAATTCTTGGAAGTGAAACGTTTACAATTAGAACGTGCATAGTAGCAGCAGCTAAGGGGGGAAATTTTAATTTTAATTAGGATCGTTCCTTTATGTATCAGCAACATTTGAGGCAATTTCCTCAGTTTCTTGCACAGTCACAGAGAATCACGCTTGGCCGCTTCACGGGCCGAAACAAAGAACACGGTATTGGACACAATGCAGCTCCTCGCGCTTCCGCTGCATTGTGGCGGTGCGTTAAAGGGTGGATAATGTGCAGGATAAAGGCTTTACTGCGCTGGTTCTACTGTCTTAAGAACCTTCAAGTCGGAATTAGGGTAGCCTAGCGGTAAAGAAATTAACAGCGGTACGGATGGCTACCCATAAATTATTATAAAAGAAACTCTCAACAACTTTTAACTACCAAATTTAACAAAAATATTACACTCTAATGCATCGTTTATGTATTTTATAAAGTCTTTTATACAACAATTCTTAGAAATCTTTTAAAAATTGTATACGTATTTATTGTGCGGTACGCCATTTGTTGTCAATACTGCGCTTGGATATCTTACGATTTTAAAGCATAAAAATATCACAAAGCCATGAAAGAATTTTAGGATTTTTGCGTATCATTGTATATTGCACTTTCTTTTTATATTTATTTAATGGTCGATTAATTATATTCAAATGGTTTAATATCTTTTATTTTTCATGCCGTTCTTAATTGAGATTTAAACAATTTTTAATAAGATTGGTGCAGTGTTGCCTGCTTTAAACGTAATTTTTCCTAAATTCAGCATTCAATATGAAGACATTCTTAAAATGGCTCGGCCTTTGAAAAAAGCTGAAAACAGACTATTTTTTGGTCATTACCCTAAAATAGCTTTATTTTCGCGAACTATACCCTTGCTTTAAAAACAACATGTGTAGTGTGCAAAAAAAAATAATTTTTGTTTTGCTAAGGAATCTCCATTCTACATAATTTCATTCGTTTCCATTGAGTGCTTATAACCCTCAAAATTTATTTTTACGCAGTAATAGTACTATACGCCGATTTTTTGACCTACACTTTAGAGCAGCCGTCGGAAAACTTTTTTTGATAAATTATATGATAATATTTTAAACAGCGCTGCACATACCAATATTAATCAATAGTGTAGCTTTAATAAATTTTTATTGCTCTTTTGCATAGTAGAATCTGATAAGAGGCGTTAAACTATCTTATCGATATATTTTAATACTAAATATATTTTAGCATTTCATCAATTTTACAAATCTACCTTGTTATAGGGGGGATTAATGTATTTGCTTATTAATTCGTTTCCTACTTTTAAGTATAAAGTTTGCTTTTTTGTAAAGTTTCTATTTTTCCTGTTGCTTGGCAAAATCAAATTGGAACAAGAAAAGTATAAAACGTTTATTGTTCCACAAAAAAATAATCTTTGCCTAAACGCATCAATAGGATTTTAATTCTTCCAATTTCCAAATATTTTCCGGATTTTTCAAAATTATATAACACTAATATCAAATATTTCCAAACAATATAATTTTTTTTGTGTTGGTGAAGATAAAATCTTCAACACACCCATGAAAGATGGGTAGTGTGAGATTCTTAATCATTAAAATCACGTCAAATAATACGAACACTGTATTTTCTAGAACCTAAAAATATTTTGATAAGAAATGTGATTAAATGCAATTACTCCTATAAAGGAAAGTATACAGTAAAAGAGGACCTGGTAGAAGTAGAATATCGTGGTTTAAAAACTTAAGACTATGGTTCTCCAAAACAACCACGGAGTTATTTAAAGCAGCCGATATTCGAAACGAATAGGCACTTATAGAAGATGAATATTAAACACTTTAAAATAATAATTTAACCAAAAATTTAACACCTTCTATGTAAGAGGCCGAACTATCGTCTACATCCGATATATGGTATAGCCAAAATATTTTTTTAGTACTCTTGAATTTGATCGAAAATGCAGTCCCAAAGGTTTCGTATTGTAGTTCAGCTTTAGAAATTTTCTTATTTTATGTATTTACAAAATGCCACGTCCTCAAGCTTGTGTTGTATAGGAATATAATTGTACATATAACAAACCTGTAAAAATTTTAATAATAATCTAGCAAGAGAGTAAATAGCGTTATTAAAGACAATCCTTTAATGGTGAACCTATTCTAAATTCAAAAGTTAGATATATATACTTAAGGATGAAAGCTCAGAAGTCCATGATGTAATTGCGTCGAGCATTAGTATGTAATGGAGTATGTCGGAGGATCAGCGGGCAAGTTGATCCGGCCTACGCACGCCTTGAGTTAATGTGTTGCACCCTAATGACTGGGGATGGACTTAGACCCCCAGCCACCCACTTGCGGCTTACTGGCCGTCTTAGCCGTGCGCCCCCATATACTCAGCAATTATCACACGGGTTATTGTTGTTGCTACGGTTTAGCTTTGGGCTAGAATATTTAGCCCTCTTTAATGCCTTGATTTGACTTTGAAATTGGTTTAGTTACTGTTTATGTATTGTTCATCTAATTAACTAAGAATTTATGCAAAAATTCTAGACTATTAGGGTAAATCTAAGTTAAATAAGACGATCATAAATATTACATCAGGTAATGGTCCACATTAATAATCACTTATTGAAAATGATTTAGACAATAGCTGCAAAAACACAGAATATAAAGTTTTAAATTTAATTAAAAAGTATTTGTTTATCTTTTTAAATTGTTAAAACCACCATTATTTAAAATGTAAAGTTCATAAATCAAATACCATGTTTGATTCGTTCTAAATATCTTTAATTTAATTAAGTAAGATATAACTACATTTCAAAGAAAATTTCCAAAGCTCATTCTGGTTGAAATAGTAACATCTTCCATTTTTTGAATTTGAAATAATTTTGAAAATCCCAATTTTAGATTTTATAATCGAATAATCAGATTTAGCTGGCTGTCTATAAACGTAGCAGGGTAAGTAAAATGCCTCTGCTTCGCGAGCCACAGTTTAACAGTTCCCAAGTGCGGGAACAGCTGGAACGGACAGATTCATTTTGAATTGCGCCATTTCCATTCCTCGCTCCTTGCTTCTGACCGCGAAACTTTCCAGGTAGTCTAGACTAATCACAGAAGCTTGTAAAGTACGTTAAACCACATACATATATGCTTACGTGTTCATATGCAACGACTATTAGAGAACGATTATTTTACCTTTTACCCTTAAGGCTGTTTTAGATATGTATTTTAATTTCCACTCTACAGATTCTATACTTATTCTACTGGAATCGACTAATGTGAAACAAACGGTATATTTTAGAATGTGCAGTACCTATTGTGAGCGTCTCATCCTCATCTATGTATGTCCCTTTATCATACAGAAATTTTTCAATATATATAACTAGAGGTCTGTCACCTCATAAATTTTGCTACACGGAGAAAAAAATATCGTTATAACAACTATCTAACGTAACCTCAAAGGCACCTATTAATGATATTCTTATAATAACTATCCGTATCCCTATTATAGCTATCCGTAGTATAGTTATTTTTTACAGGGATACGCCCTATTGCTAAATTAGCCAATCGAATCGTTGTTCTGACGAAATGTCACTTTGAATATCCGCAATAAAGAACTTCTGGATAGCTAAATTAGCTATACGGCGTATCCTTGTGAAAGATATACTACGTATAGCTAAAATAGAGACACGGATAGTTATTATAAGGATATTTTTTTCTCCGTGTATATGTTCATGAATGGTATCAATCGATAGCTCTTGATAAGCTATATCGGACAAAAAACTTAAATATTACAAAAGGCAAAAAAGTCTTAGTTAAATTTTGTTAGAAGGAGTAGTAGAGTTTATTACTAAAATAAAAACAAACGTAAGTATGTTTATGTAATTACTTTGATTTGTTCTTGGTTTTTTAAAAAAATCCCTGAAACTTGATAGTCATGTGGACTAAATAAAATATATACAGTAGAACCTCGATAAGTCGAATCTCAAGGAAGACGCGAAAAAGTTCAAGTTATAGAGGTTTCTGAGAGCGCAATTAAGGTTTTAGGATTACTTAATTTTTTTTTTAAGTAAACTGATTTTTGGGTTTAATTTATGGCCCTAAATTATAGTGAATCATGGTTAAAACCGAATGTGCACATTCGAGCTCAAAGTGGCACATTCCGATCTCGGGAATATGAAGCGTGTCGCTCTGCTTCGCGCTTCATTTGCTTTCTTCGCTCGGAAATGTGCCACTTTTTGCTCGAATATGCACATCTTCGTATTTATTGATTTGCCTTAATTAATCTTTTTACTTTCGACTCAAAAAATTAAAAGTCCAGTAAATATGGATTTTATGTTCAAAAAATGTATTTACCATAGCAATGAGTGGACGCAAGCGAAAAGACGACAATTTCGTAGGTGTAATTGAGAGAAAACGATTAAAGTATTTAATTAATTTTTTGGCTAATTATTAGCCATGAAACTTACTATAAATAAATACAAAAGAAAGATCAATTACTTAAGAAAAGCAAATTGAAAATAAATTTTAAAATATGCTGAAAAAAAAACAAGAGTGCCTCTTTCCCACATAGTTCTAAGCGTGCCGCTACATACAAGAATCATCATTTTGAAAATTATCGTGAATATTGGTTCATATTTTTATAATAGTACACGATTTTTTATATATTTTATATTTATTATTTTAAATGCCACAAGTAGGTAAACTTACTTGGATCACCATGTATATAAAATCTCCTACAACGTCTGGTTGTTAGTTTGTGATTAAAATCTGATGTGATCATTAACCAAGAAACACTGCACTTCCAAAATAGTACACTACGTTAATTTTCCATGCATTGCTTATTCTCCCACTTTTAAAATTTATTGCAAAATAATCATTATCTATATCAACAGGTTTTAATAAAAATAAATCTTATGTAATCTATTTAAACTTAAATATCAAGATTTCTACAATATATTTTTCTTTACAAGGATGCAGTAATAAATTGTTTTTACGATAAATATAAGATGACGTCATATTTAGTAATTAAGTGCAGCCTATCGAATAGTCTTAAACTCCTGATTTTTATTGCGTTAACTTTTGTTAAATAAAAAAAATGTTATTGTTTCTTATTGTTTGATGTTTGATCATTTGACGTTTTCGTGATTTAAGTGATGAAAATCATTAAAAACGCATAAAAAGTTCTTTTCGGACCTAATAAATTGATGGTGTGTTGCGCAAAGCATTAAGATGCTGGATCATTTGTCGAGTTGTGCTCAAGAAAAAAATTACAATCTGGCAACGCCATACCATGTCTTACTGTGGCGTCATCCTATATTTGTCGTAAAAAGACTTTAACCTCAGTTTTCATTTAGATGTAGCTCCTACAATACTATCAAATGCAAAGTTAGTTGCTTACCGATATTAAGTCGGCGTTTGATATTATTTAAGTGACAATTATATTGCTGAAAAAAGTAAGTATTTTTAATATACTTTGAAGTCTGATAGTTTTATACGTTTTATAAAAGTCGCTTAACTTTTATATGCCATCGGTTCTTTGATTTAACAAGTATTAAAAAAATAATAAACTAACGAAATATGTAACCTCCAAATATTTGAAATTTACCGTTTTCTAGAGCATTCAAGTAGTGTTGTACTTCCGTCACCGTCGATCAGTTTTACTTTGGTCGGTGGCCTAGGTAAGTACAACCTGGATGTTGTACTTTGGACAGGAGTATATATTTTTATTTATTTCACATTTACATAATAAATTCCTAATAAAATTCATTTAATAATTTAGAAATCATGCCGAGAAATAAAGAAAATAAAAAAAGACCGCCTATTAATGTGGATAATCTGTCAAATGCCATTAAAATGATTAAAGAGAAAAAATTTACAATTTTCAGTGCTTCCAAACATTTTGGATTACCAAGAACAACTTTGCGACGCATTTTAAGCACTGTATGGAAACAGGTAATGATGTAAGCAAATTACACGAAAATCTTGCAGTAGGGGGAAAGTGGCATGAAACAGCCAGTTTAAAAAAAAAGGGTAAATAATATAGAAGGACATAAATAAATCATTTTTTTTTAAATCTGTAATTGTTCATGCATTTATGTACGTAATGTCATAAAACATTTTTCAAAATTAACGATATTTTTCGACTTCTAATCATTTATAAAAAAAATAAAATTTGGCTTTTTCATAACCTATAGGTATTGAAACAGCCAACCCAAGTTTTAAAAAAGCCATGTTCTTATTACAAGATTAAAACTGCACATCACGAAGATATTATTTAATAATAATCTTAAGCTATAATTTTAGATCTTATATAATTATAAAACGTTTTAAATAACGCAAACTTTCGATAAAATATTGACTTACATAAATCTAAGAAACTGTCAAAAATTTGACGTTTGAGATCAATCATTGCAAAAACTTAAAAACGTTTTTAGCAAAAATAATGCAATTTCCCTTTTACGCCACAGGATTTATATGCCCAACCATTACAATTTTGCATCGGTACCACTCTTGATTGCTGTTACTACAATTATTATTGCATTTTATGCAATTAAAAGGTGGCTTTTTCATTACACTGCAGTCCGGCTATTTCAAAACATATTCTCTCAAGAAACAAAATCTCGAAAATTACTATGAAATCAAAGATTAGTCTACAAAATATATACGTTATTAGAAGGCCTAATATATCTATAAAATTATAGTGTAATCATATTATTATTAGTTTTGTACGTATAGGCGTTAGAAAACAAATAAACTGAACTCAAAACCTTACTTTTTGACGACAAAATCTTCAATACGTCGTATCGGCGCCGTTTATTGACGGTGAACGGTAAAATTTTTGTGGGGGATATCTGGCTAGTGTTGCTATCTTAAAATAATAATACATGAACGATTCGTATGAAAACTACCGCGTAATTGATAATGGCTTTTTCAAAACTTGGCTGTTTCATGCCACTTTCCCCCTAAATCAAGTTTTTGATCGTAAAGAAGAATGTAGTCTGGTTGACTATATTAAAGACGCAGCAAATTTACAATTTGGACTGACTTTAAAAAATGTGAAAACACTTGCATACCAATTTGCAAACGCGAATGGAAAAAAGTACCCTAAGAGCTGGGATACTAATAAAATGGCCGGAGATTATTGGCTGCAGTTATTTAGAGAGCGATATCAGAACGAATTATCTTTGAGAAAGCCGGAAGCCACTAGTTTGGCTCGCTCATCGGTGTTTAATAAACATACCGTGAGCTTAACATTTGACAATTTTAAGAAAGTCCTTTCTAAATGTCCTAACATAAAAGCAACTGATATCTGGAATTTAGACGAAACTGGATTGTCGACTGTCCATGTTCCTCCTAAGATATTAGCGCCTCTTGGCCGAAAGCAAGTTGGGTCAATGACTAGCGCTGAAAGAGGAACGACAGTAACAATGATAGCGGCTATTAATGCAGGTGGTGGTTTCGTTCCACCCATGCTATTATTCCTCGTGTGAACTTTAAAGAGTTTATGTTAACGGAGCTCCAGAAGGCAGTATTGGAGGTGCTAATCCATCCGGTTGGTCAAACGAATCGATGTTTGTGATATTCCTTCAACATTTCATCAAATATACAAAGCCTACCAAAGAACAACCTGTAATTCTATTATTAGACAATCATGAAAGTCATATTTCAGTACCGGCAATACAAATGGCAAAAGATAATTGTGTAATGCTTATTACTCTACATCCACATACTAGTAACCACATACAACCTCTAGACAAGTCAGTTTTTGGTCCTTTCAAGACTTATTTCAATGCAGCGGCTAACCAGTTACTAATGACTCCAGGTCACGTGAGAAAACCATTAACTATTTATGATATTGCTGGCTTGGTGGGAAAAGATTTTCCTTTTGCTTTCACACCAAATAATATTTGTAAAGGTTTTAGTTCAACTGGTTTCCATCCTTTAAATGAAAACATCTACAAAGATTGTGATTTTATGCCCGCATCCTATTCTGATCGATCACCAGTCGAAAAATCACCTACCAGAATTAATCATGTACCTTTTAGCCAGCTGACCACTTCAAATTTCGAAGTTCTACACCAAAAATCGCCAATTTTGATATTGCCGGTTATGATTCGTCCTCACCCAAAAGCCGAACCTCGTAAAGGAATACAGAAAGGAAGACGTAAAGGAAGATCTCGAATATTGACTTATACTCCAGAAAAACAAGAAATTGAAAATATGAAGGACAAAAAAGATGTTTCAACTAAATCTAAACAAAAACGAAGGCTAAAAAATATATTTCAACTAATTCTAAAAAAACGAAGGCTAAAAAAGATGTTTCAACTAAATCTAAAAAAGCGAAGGCTAAAAAACATGTTTCTACTAAATCTAAAAAAGCGAATTCCAAAAATCGTTTGGCAAAAAATAGATCAATGAATAAAAAGTAATCCAAGATTACAAATAGGACTGACTAAAAAAATACTATAAATGTTGATTTTGTTAATAATGTGTTTTTTTTAAATAAAACAATTTTAGTAGAGAAAAGTTAATGTTTCTTTAAATAACCATGTTTTACCCCAAATTTTCAAGGTGTCCTAGGTACATCGTTGTACTGGCCAAGGTACATAGGGTGTGTGGTACCTTGGCCTAATTAACCATTTTTTTTAAAACGTCTTAAACACATGTAAGTATGAAATAGACATTGCTGATATTTTTGTGGTGGCTACTCAAATAATTGACCTTTCAATATATGCAAATACGGTTTGTGTACGATACGTCAAATTACAATAAAAAATATATAACTAAAAAACTGGCCGAGGTTCAACAGGTTCCCCTACTATTAATTTTACAGATTACTGATTTTTGTCTCCTACAAAGTACTCCGCTCCCCTATTGTTACTATTTTCCCAGCGTTTTAGTCATTTCGCAAAGCAGTTCTACATAGATTCGTTTGAGATGGCTTTTAAGGTCTGTGACGATTGAGCTTTGATACCATCAATACTTTTAAAACAGCGTCCGTTTAACAATGATTTTAATTTCGAAAATAAGAAAAAATTGCAGAGAGCCAAGTCAGCTAAGTAAAGAGGCTGAAAGAGGACAGTTATCTGATTTTTAGCACAAGACTGAAAATTGACAAAGCTGACCGTGTGGGTGTACTCTCATGGTGCGAAAACTATGAGTTATCTCGCCACAATTGTGATCTCTTTTTGTGAATTGTTAAAAATTTTAAACGTTTCTGTGAAAGTTTTTCCCCCTGTCACACAAAATTTGACGTTGCATTATTGCTTCGGAAAATCGCATATTTCAAAAATCGCAACTAAAAGTTAAACACGTTGCATTCAAATAACAATATCACAAAAACTAAATAATCCAAAAACATGTGGTTACAAAGGTGATTATGCGTAAGACAGTGCTGTCAACCCCATCTCATTATATCTTCGTTGGCGCGTAATTCAAAATGTTCGGTTATTTTCTGAACAGATGTCGTAAGTATATACCAGGTGTGCAACCTTAAAACGGCCGTTTTCTAATAGATGGCAGTACGCGCGCATTAAGCATTAGCCAACCTTGCCTGCCATTTTTTCTCATTGCTTTGATCTTTGCCATTAGTAAACAAAAAACAAAGTCAGCAATTTCCAACAATAACGTGTCCTTTGATCAGGATAAACATGTCGAATTTTGTGCCAGATAAAGAGCATTTGCGGGGAGCACTGCTATTCCTCTTCAATTGGAAGAAATCCGCCGCCGAAGCGCATAGAATTCTTGTGGAGGTCTATGGCGACAGTGCTCTTAGTGAAACTCGGTGCAGAGCGTGGTTTCGGCAATTCAGAGACGGAATTTTAACGTCACCGACAAGAAGCGCGAAAATCGACCAAAATTTTTTGAGGACACCGAATTGCAAGGTTTATTGGACGAAGACGATACCCAATCGCAGAAACAACTTGCCGCGAAGTTGAATGTTAGCCACCAAGCAATTTCAAAACGCCTTTTGCTATGGGAAAGATCCAAAAGATCGGGAAGTGGGTGCCACATCAATTGAACGATCGACAGATGGAACGACGCCAGACCGCGTGCGAAATCTTGCTTGATCGGCACAACAGAAAATCATTTTGCATCGAATCGTCACTGGCGATGAAAAATGGATCTTTTGAAAACCCTAAGCGCAAAAATCGTGGGTGGACCCGGAGAACCCTCAACATCGTCTGCTAGGCCAAATCGATTCGGGAAAAAGACAATGCTGTGTGTTTGGTGGGACCAGAAGGGGGTGGTTTACTACGAACTGTTGAAACCTGGTGAAACGATCAATACTCAACGCTACCAACAACAAATCATCGAATTGGATCGTGAATTGTGCAGAAAAAGACCCGAACACGTGGATCGGCATGAGGGTATCATTTTCCAGCACGACAACGCACCATCACACACAGCAAGATTGGTCCGGGATACATTGGATGCGCTTGGCTGGGAGTTGCTACCCCACCCGCCCTACTCTCCTGATCTGGCCCCTTCAGATTACCATTTGTTTGCGTCGATGGGACACGCACTTGCTGAGCAGCACTTCAATTCTTATGAAGATGTTAAAAAATGGCTCGATGGGTGGTTCTTATCCAAAGGGGATGAATTCTTTTGGGGTGGAATCCACAATCTTCCTCGAAGATGGGAAAAATGTATAGCCAGCGAGGGCAATTACTTCGAATAAAATATTTTTCACTTTTCTGCGTTAATTATTGTGTTTTGCTAAATAAAAAAACAGCCGTTTTAAGGTTGCATACCTGGTATATTGACATTATAATTTGCGATTTCAATCTATTTTGGCCGAAAGCGAAAACGATCTGCAGCGACTATTGTTCCCCCTAAAAACGACAGCAACAACATTCAACATGAAGATATCCACCCAAAAAACGCAGTCTCTAGTAATATCAAAGGACATGATCAGATGCAAACTCACAGTAGATGACACCACTATTGATCAAGTTAGAAATTTAAATTATCTAGGCGCCAGTATATCCATTGATAGAAATATCAATAACGAAGTCCGCACACAAGCATCGAAGGCTGCAAAGATATCGGGATGTCTGCGCGAAATAATATGGCGAAACAAACATATCATCGTGGAAACCAAGGTAAGGATCTATAAAACCTGTGTAAGACCAATCCTCACTTATGCAGCAGAGACTAGGGCTGAAACAGCAAAAACAAAGAATACCATGCGGACAACGGAAATGAAGACCCTCCGAGCTATAACAGGGCACACAATACGCGACAGAGTTAGAAATAATGTAATCCGAGAAACATGTAACATAGAGGATGTGGTAAGATGGAGTAGATCAAGACGACGATTCTGGAGAGATCATGTTCAAAGAATGGACAACAACAGATTAGCAAAGAGAGTAATGACCCAGAACCCAAACACAAAACGACCACCTGGAAGACCACAAAAAAGATAGTATGAGAGCTGGACATCGGACTCACAAGAAAACGCATAAAAGATGCAAAGTACAAAAAGACAGGACAACGTCCTAAATTAAGTAGAAGAAGAAGAAGAATCTATTTTGCTCCTATTAATATTTTACAATACTGCTCATAGTAGCAAAAGAGATATTGAGCCGTTTCATTGATAAAAGAATCCAATTAGTTATATTCAAGAAGTATGATATATCTATTATAGATATTTCCAATTACATAAGTATCAAGTACCTACTAATTTAAAACGCATTTATGTAGACTTCTTCCTATTTAAACAAACCTATCTAAAATAAGAAAGTAGGAAATAGTAAAAACGGTTGCCTAATTAGCACCTAAAATATAATTAAATTATAGAAAATTTCAAACAGAAAAAGGTACAAATAATGGTAAAAATACTTTAAAATTCTTGACCCGACGTTTCGAAATGTTTACATCTGCATTCAAGACTGCCACACAACTTCACCAGAAGTCCGCCAAGAATGTGCGCTCCTATAGTTTCACAATCAGTTAAACGTGACGCGAATCTTAAAATTAAAACTAAAATATCTTTTATTCAAAATTCATTCTCATTTCTTAACAATGAGATAAATCATCTGTTAAGCGACCGCCCCAATAAAAACATAAAATTGAATAAATTACCAATATTGGCGATTACAATTTCACGCCGCTGCTTATGAAAATAATATTTTAAAATTTCTCTAATAAAATTATCAATCTACCGCAGCAAGACGCGGCATCATTTATTTTATGTTTTCATTTGTTCTTTCACGGCCCACTTGACGCCGGTAATTATTCTTCCTTTTTCTCAAACTTCTGCGAGAGTTTTTATTTCATAAAACTCTTGAATGTCTTAATTGAAGGTGCACTACACCATGTTTTACTCCTTCTTCATTGTCTCGATAATTTTTCATTTCCCTCAAGTTTCAGAACAATATTTAATGAAAATTAGCGCCGGTATCAATTCTGCTAACGTGGTTAACAGGACTCAGTTTAGTAGAAGGAGGTAATTATTTTTAAAAGTTGTTTAAAAGTTTCTAAGGATGCAATGCGTCACATCCTGTGCGTCTATTATTTCTTTTCACTTCAAACAATCTCTTCTACAATGTTCACATTGTAATGGCAATTAATTAAAAATTAACAATACTTCTTAATTAAAAGTGTATTAAACGCTCGGTTTGAAAAAAAGAACATAGGTACGAACGTATATTTGCTTAATTGTATAAGAGATTTGACAAAAAGATTTTAATCTGTTTAGTTTAATGAGACAAATTTCTTTGCATTATCGGAACTCATTTTAATAACAGTTTCGAAGTTAAATAATTGATTCTACGGAAGCGAATCGTCTGTTCAAAACAAAGGCCTCTTTCAAGACGAATGATTGAATTTGATGTGACTTTTGTTGCCTTTCAAATTCGGTATTCTTTCTAAAATCTATAATTTGTGAAATTCTTATTTGAATATTATATTTTCTTTATAAAATTAAGTTTCAGATTTTCTATTTTAAAGTTCTATTTAATTTATTATAATCAATATTTTGATATTTGATGACTTTGATTCGTTTATACAAAATACTGTAGAACTATTTCATTGCCATGCGTGTCATTTTGTTATGCTCTATTTTTTGAATTAGGTATAAGATTTTTTATCTTTTTTGTTTTTTTAGTTAATCCAAAATAATAGGCACTATAAGAAACGTCCAGATATTAGACTATGCATTATTTTAGAAGAAGGTTCGAATGATAAAAATGTTAAAATGTTGTTTTTTACAACTTAAACAACGAAAAAAAGTGTATTAAAAATAAACTTTATTCCTTATGAATCAGAAAAAAAAGTAGAAGCGGCTCAGGAGTAGTCACTATCATCTTTTTCATTGGCCGCTATGGGCAAGTGCTCAGGACAGCGTGATCGATGAGTCCCCCTAATTTCTGCCATATAATCAACCGATAACCTATATTACCGATAAATATTTTTATTTTGCGTAATTCAAACGATTTATAACAGTTTTAATACAAGTAGTCACTGACTATAATACTTGTCATAGTAATAGGTGCCCCATTAACGAAATTTATTATTTCGATCAACAATGTTTAAAAATACTGTAAAAATCTGTTTGTAGGATCTATTATTAAACAATTATTGTTATTTTTTGTAGAAAAATATGTTGAAATCGATTAAGGAGTATGTAAGTTCAATTGTAACGCTAACATAATATAAAAACATATTTAGATAAGATTAATGTATTTAAAATACGCCTGTAAAATTTGTGTAAAAGGTAGGTCGTGTTGGTTTATAGACATAAAGGGTATGTTGCGTATAACGAACAAACATACAATGACTAATTACTCCACCAAAGGGGTGCACAACCTTCTACTCCAAAATTAATGAAACCTAGTTACGACACTAGCACTCATGAAAATTTTATGAGACAGTTTATTTACGTCGGAAACTATCTGAGAATTCAAAGTACATCAAAAATAAACGAGATACTTTTTGACTTCATTATACTTTCAAGGAAAGCATCTGGAACTGGCTTAGTGGTAGGCAAAACTACAGGGAGAGCACATTAGAGTTGTAATTTGTTGCCGTTCGATATTCCGTAACATCATTAGTCGCTTAGGCCTGAAAGTACGAGAGAAGTGTGGACGCGCCGGACAAGACATTAGCGGCCCTAATTGCTTTACGGGTAGAACCGGTGACACGGGTCCCTGTAGTCTATGCAAAAGGCTTTCGAATAACCTAGTAAATTATGAGCGATGTTGAAGTGCTTTGAAATGGTCTCTGAAGAACTGCCGAAATGTTTCCATAAGAATTCTATTAAATCTGCCGTTGAAATCAACCCTTTTCTTGCTTTCCAACTCCACCATTTAGTTATTCAATAAATGATATGGTGTTTTCTAAAATACATAAACACAAAATTAGGTTTCTTGTATTCTGGTGAATATGTATTTCTTTAAATAAATTATTCATTTTTGAATGAATAGGTAACTGATCTTAATAAACTAATGACGATAAAGTAGCTAATAATGAAAAATCCCTTTTATAATAGTTGTAGTTATTATTTATAATTGCTTATATAGATCTTATAATAATCGTTCCAAAAATTATTAATGATAATACTTATTGATTAAAAAAACCTCTTTTTCTTCTTTCTTTGATTGAAACAATTAGTACCTTGCTATTTATGACAACGAATAGATCTGCCCAAAAGTCAGTTTTCAATGCAAATTATGACAATGTTTCAAAATATCCCGGTTTTTTATTCGCTGTTTAAAATTGTTACCTAATATAGTATTCTGATAAAATTAAATAGACATGTCAATAAAAATATTTCAAAATACTAGTCTGATGTAAATCTTCATGAAATAATAAGTTAAGAAATAAATGTTCCTAGAGTGGGTATGGGGTGGCATTTGGTATGATAGTCTTATAGAACCATCTTTTTTGAAGACACTATTAAACATTAAACATTAAACATAACCCCGTGAGAATTTTCTGACACGTGTACAATTTTTGAGTTTTAATGGTTAAAACATTTTTTAGATGTCAAGTTGCTTAAAAAAGTTTCACTAAAAAACGAAACGTTGCATTTAACAATAGTTGTTTTATTAAAAGGTCAATTCCTGTTAACATTCATTAATATTAATTCATATTTTTATAAATATACGTGATTTTTCACAAACTTGATGTTTGGTATTTTAAATACAAAATGATAACCTGACTTTTAGACCATCCTCTATATACGTATATAAAACAGAATATTACTTATAAAATCGAGAATCAAGCATAATAGTCCACATACAAACCAGATTACAATCACTTTATTAAAAGTTTATAAACATAAAGTTATTCTAATGTAAGTAAATCTATACGAAATGTACGTTCCTTAAAAGCATAAATGAATAGATCATTAAATGAAATTATATAATTCTACTTAAGAGACAAAAGAGCTTGGCAAATTTATTTAAAATTTCCTCCTTATTTTATTAAATTTAAATTCTATTGGCCCAATTTAATCGTAAAGGACATCAAACCTTTTTTTATAAATTTTTTTATTAAAGGTTTTCCACCAATAATGGTTTGGACTCCCAAATAGCATGTTCTATTTTGTATACAAAATTTGCTGAAAGTCCCTTCCAATAATAAATAGTAATTTAAAAGAGGAAATAAGGGAATTTTTAATTAGGGTGACTTTGATTAAGAGCTGTTTTGATAAATTTCAACCCAAATAATCTTTTAATCCGGTCTGCCTTGGGGTTATCCAACCCTTTTCAAATTCAGGCTGCTGAAAATTAATTATTTAAATATAAGGTGTTCGGCAAACCATTGCTTTTATAATTTATGAAGTTAGGGTTTAAATTAATTCAAACCAAAAGACCTTTTTTTCCAAATTTTCCCTAGATATTGTAAAACGTTATAGAATAAAAACCAGATATTTTAAAAATTTATTTACTTAAAGCATTCCAACTTTATAGTTTTAACATTATAAACATTAAATACTTTAAAAATTTATTTTAACCTTTAATATCCAGTAAATTTCTATAAATGATTCAAACGTAATTTAATTTTATTTAATAATACAATTATTAATTAATATCTTAGTTTAATGGTAAAAAAATTTAAAAAAAATATATTCTGAAAGTCCTAAACAAAATAAAAAAATTTTTAATTTTGTAAGGAACCAAAGTATCTCCTTTTTTAAAAGTAGGAAGGTCTAAATAGTTTCACTCAATTTATTAATTGTTTGAATTAGTTAGAAATTTAGTTCTTAACTCAAAAATTTCACAAATAAATTTTAGGTGTTTTATTTGTAAAGTGGTTCAACAGTTAGTACTTATTATCTGCAGCTATATGTTTAACTTGGGATAAATTAAAAATTAAAACTCGTTTATTCCAATTATTAATGTAAAAAAATAGTTGCCACCCATTTAAATTACCAATTAATGTGCCCAAGTTTAAGGTCATTAAAATAATAGTCGTTTTGAAATAAAGCTTAAGTGCTTGTGACTTTTAAAAGGATTAACCATATTTATCAAAGAGATTTTTTAATTAATTGGAACAGAAGTTAAAAATGATTGAGAAGAGCTCGAGCAATTTTGCAAACTAGTAATTTAAATTTAACACATATTATTTTTTCGAATTTAACCAAAATTAGTTATTTTAGATTTTGATAAATTGTTAAAATTTTAAGTTTTTAGAAAAATTTTTGCAAAACCCAAATTTGATTTTGGGAAAAATAAAATTTAAATTTAAACCAAAAAACAAAAAATTTTAAATGTTTAAAATTTTTAAAATTAAATTTTTTTAAATTTAAAATAAAAAAAAAATTTTCCCTTAATTTTTTGGGAAATTTTTATCCTAAAAGGTAATAAAAAAAAAATTTTAAGCACCTTTTTAAAAAAAAAATCTTTTTTTAAAAAAAATTTTTCAACCCAAAAGTAAAATTTTCAAAATTTAAAAAAATTTTTAAAAATTTTTTGGAAAATTAAAAAAAAGCAAAAAATCATTTCCCCAAAGTTTTTAAAAAAAAATCCTTTCTTTTAAAATTTAATTTTTTAAAATTTAATTTTTTTATTTTTAAATTTTTATTAATTTTTTAAAAAAAAATTTAAATTTTTTAAATTAAAAATAAAAAATTTTCCCGAATTCTTTTGAAAAATTTTTTAAAAAAAATTTTTTATAAAATTTATGTTTTGCTTTTTTTAAGGGAAAAATTTAATTTTTTTTACAAAATTACAAAAAAAAAAACCCCTGAAATTAAAATTTTTAAATTAAATTTTTTAAAATTTTAATAAAATAGAAAATAATTTATAGACATCTATCTTCCTAACATAAGTATTATATTATATCTTTTTTTTTTAAATAAAAATAAAATTATGAGGTCAAACACCAATTTCGTATGTTTCAATATATATAGACATAATATTTGAAATAAGATATCTTATATCTGAGGGAAAGTTATAATATAGAGGTCACTTGGGGACCGATGTCCACGTTTCCCCAACGCAGGTGGTAGAATTTATCGTACAATTTTCGAACTTACGCAGGATCATTTGTTTATAGTTTAAGTGTTTTTCTCACAAAAATGTCGTATATAAATTCCTCTATTTCTAATCTGTTGGCATTACATTTAATTTAACGTAACAATAAGACTCTTTCATATTTCTATCCATAATTCAAAAAACGTGCCCACATAGGTAGATGCCTATCTGGGTAATTCTCATTTTTGATTATAAAAATATGTAATGAAATAAAAACGTCTTTCTAATAAAAGTGACGATGGATCTGAATAGTTTTGGTCTTTTTCTTCAAGGGAAAAATATTCACCGAGCTTGCAGCCCCCAATTTAGACAATTATAGGGGTTTCAAAAAATGTCTTCCATGGTAGTGACCTCATATTCGTTGATGTGCTATTTCTTACATTAATGTAATCCATGGGGATGACATGCTACAAGGAGGTGACACTTTTTGGAAAAAAAATTACCATCAACTTTATTTACCTCTATTAACTTAACATTCATAATAATAAAAAAAGTCACTACCATGGACAATAAAAATTTGGAAATAAATTGTACCATCATCTTTATTTACCTCAATTAACTTAACATTCATAATAATAAAAAAAATAACACAAAACAACTTCCATATTCAGTCTTAATTGAGGTTTTTATTATCCTTTACTTTCAATCGACTCCTCGATTCTTTCTATTCTTGGCGTTGGTTCCTGTGATCATTTGGCGTCATATCACGAAAAACCTTCACTTGTACCTTTAATTTTTTTTCTGCGTACCGAGCTCTATCTTTTTCTTTAGAATCATCATACAAAACGGTTAGCTTTAATACGTGTTCTCCGTTTTTTTTTCCAGTAACGTTTTTGTTGATATATCTCTTCCAAAGTTTTTGGGTTTTGGCATCTAAAATATAAATAAAGAAAAGAAGCAAGCATCCCGCAAAGCTGCGCCCATATACTAACACTATTGTCACTTCCTGGGGTCAATGGTCACATCCATGTGTAAATTTTTATCCACAGATCCACAGCAGTGACGTCCATAGAAGTGACTTTTTTCATTAAATGTTAAAAACATAATCTCTAAATTAAGAATGAACATATAAAGTGTATTTGATTCATAAACACAATTAATCCACAAAACCAAAGTTCATAATTAAAGTGTACCTACCTTTGTCGATCTCCACAGTTGTGACTACTTATGCGTAACGAGTTTTAAGATTGGAAATTTAAATATGATTATCACGTGATGGTTGCAACGCCGGTAGGAAATGACAACTGAAGCACGATGGCAAATTATTACTTTGTTTCACCCCAGTAGCATTTGGTTACACGCACAATATTTTTACAAAAAAAGAGTAGTGTGACACACATCCACGAAAGGGACAAATAAATTGATCACAAACTTAAATATGAAAAGATGCAGAATATGTATAGCTATATAGACATTATGTTTTATACTTACAGTAGCGCCCAAAAGTGAGTGCCGAAACCGTTTTTCACGCATAACTTTTTGCAATCTCGGCCAATTTACTTCAAATTTCAGTATATTGTACAGTTTGATGTTGGAAAATATTATTAATAGTTAACTGTTGCGCAGATACGGTATTTTAGGTTATGTTCCATTTCTACTGCAATAGTCATTTTTACATATTCGCGCCGTCACATTATTGGTTTTTCTTGAATATTTGGGTTATTTTTTTGTGTTCAGTAACAATTGACCAAGTTTTAACAATGCCAAGGGTTGAAACTTCTCCAGCCATTCGGAAAGCAATTATAGATATGAAAACTCTGGCATGAAGGCAGCTGCCATTTACGGATTCTAAAGATGCCAGCTCGTACTGTCTCAAGAATTATTCAAAGGTTTGATCAGAGAAATTCTGTTGAGAATGATAAAAGAACTGGTAGACCACGTGTTACTTCTTCCCGGCTGGATACACGCATTGTTCGTCGCTCCAAAGCGGATCCGATTCTCTCAGCTGTGGATCTGGCAGCAGAATTCAATCAAAGTGAAGGTCTAAATATTAGTCGAATGACAGTTTCCCGAAGATTGAGTGATGCTGGTTTGAATGGCAGACGTCCAGCTAAAAAACCTTTCATCAAACTCAAGAATCGAAAGGATCGCGTGGATTTTGCAAAGCGGCACTTGCATTGGACAGCAGCCGAGTTGAGTCAAGTACTTTTCACAGATGAATCTAAGTTTAATCTATTTGGAAGCGACGGAATACAATACATAAGACGTCCTCCTGGAGAAAGATACAATTTAAAATACATAAAACCGACAGTAAAACATGGAGGTGGATCAGTTATGGTTTATGGAGCCTTCTCTCGTAATGGCATGGGCCCCATCATTAAAATTAACGGAATAATGACTGGCCAAAGTTACAAAGATATGCTGACTAATGTCGTCTTACCATGGGCCCATACAAATATGCCTCCTAGATGGATTCTATAACAGGATAACGATCCTAAGCACACCTCCTCGATTGTCAAGACTTCATTGCAGCAGCAACAAATCAGGATTCTTCAGTGGCCCAGTCAATCTCCGACCTCAACCCGATAGAACACTTGTGGAAAAAGTTGGCAAGACGTTGTCGAAACAAAAACATTAAGAATAAAGATGAAAAATTTGCCGAATTGGACAAGGAATGGAATGCAATGCCTGATTCAGTCTTTGAAAATCTTATTGATTCAATGCCATCTCGCTGTCAGGCAGTTATAAAATCTCGTGGTTTCCCAACTAAGTATTAGGCATTTTATGATTATAAAATTGTTTTAGTGTATTGTTATACAGTTATTTTTCATTAAATCGTTCTTAGTGTTCTGTTCTGAAAAATGCGTTTTTTACACAAATAAGTCTGAGCTCGTTTAACTTCCGTAAATTTTTGTTTATCACGTTTTAAACATAATAATTCTTTTTCTCATACAAAATTGTATAACATACTCAAAAATGAAGTAAAATGGCCCATATTTTAAAAAGTTCTTCTCGAAAAATCATTTAGGCACTCACTTTTGGGCGCTACTGTAAGTAGTAAATTTATTGTAGTTAATATTGGTATAGTTTTTGACGTATTTATTATAAGAAAAAGTAGCAATTATAATTTTTTTTCTTACAAAATCAGAATAATCACACCCACGGAAGGGACATATTTGACTCTTTGACACTTAATAAAAAAATAATTATGCAGTTAATTTACATAAATGTTTTCTAAATCTACAATGTTTTATCTATACTTTATTAACACAAATGACTATCCCGGTATTTAAGTACTACAGCTTAGAAAAATGATAGTCACACTTCTATATTTCAAAAATGAGAATTACCCATCTACGTATATCTAAATTTAAAGAAAAAATTTTTTTTTACATCGCCGAACATGAACATAAACATATTTCATCACTTTTCTTGTATGGGTGTCAAAGAAAACGTGGTATATCTCACTTCACTGTCAGTACCGTGTCATGTCCTTTTCTAGGATTTACCTATAAATTGGTTATTTTTTTGTCGCAATAAATAATTCAAACTAAATAAACGATAAATCTTAATGTATAGGTATAATCAAATTAATGAATTTTTTGCAATACATTGAATTTTATGTCAGTACCGTGGCATTGAAAACTTAAAATTTGATTCTCATTCTCGATATTTTAAAGTTGTAGCAAAATTCTCTCGCACTTTCATTTTTACTATCAAAGAGAGTAATAATATGCATTAAAAAACAAAAAAGTTTAATTATAGACTTAAATTAAAAAATGTTTAATCAGAAAAGTGACAGTTAGAACAGAATCACTCATATACCAAACTGTATCACAAGGTCTATGTCACAGTTAATAAGAAAATTAGACTTCCGAAGGGAGGATACATGAGTTACTACTAACCTATCATTTAATGACTGTTTTTCTCAGTACTAAAGCCTAATAACATTTTTCTTTGATCATTTATATCGGTAGTAGTTTTGCTTGAAGTGAATCATTCTTTAGTTTAACGTTGTTACCGAGCTCTAACAATGAATAGTAAAGAGCTTGGCATTTATTTGGAACGAAATTAATTTTCTTCTAGTAATTTGTATTCAAAACCTTATTTCAATAGATCATATTCGGAAACAACCAAAATTTGTAATTTCCCGTTACAAAAGCACAGTTCTCAACGAAACACTTTTTTTTTACAAATAATGCAAATAAATTTATTTTATTTACAAAGGAATAACACCATTTTTAATGTGAAATCTGAAAATTACTTCTCAACATTCAAGACATGCTTTTCTTAATCTTTCGTATAATCACAAATTTGGCGTGTATGTCTGGTCGAAGGGAGTAATAGTAAATAGTACTATACATAAAGAGTAATAAGAAGTAAATATAACTTTTTTTTAATAACGTGACCATTGAAAATATAGGAGCTGTTTGGAAAATATGTAGTACATTCACATACCCGCCAAACTATACTTTGTAAGAATAACAAGTCTGCGAATGAAGAACTTAAATCGAATTTTACTTATTCACAATTCTAGGGCTGCCTCGACCAAATCTACATATATTTGCAGAAGTGATAAGGTGTTCGGACCCGCAGACCGAGCGTGCATTTTATACTTTATGAAGTTATGGGTTCTGAAAGTATATTCAAACGAAAAGACCTATATTCGTTTCAAAAATCCCTACCCTAGATACTTTGTAAAACGCATTATACGAATATAAATCCATGATATTTGCCTATAAAATTTATTGTGTACTTAAAAAGGCGATTGCCAACTTTACGACTAGTTTTACACGTTAGTTATAGATATTCTAGTTGTAAATAACTTTCCTGTCAACAAATTTATGGTTTACCATATAACCTATTCCCAGTAACGAATTTCTCAAAATGACGAAAAGCCAAACTCATTTCTTAATTTTATTCTCATTATTACAATCATCATTAACTTCTTATCAACTTATGGTTTTATATGAGATAAAGCAAACTACATTTAATTGAAAAAACTAGATTCTGATAGAAGACGTCCAACCAAATATGAGTTGAACGTTAAAATAAGCATTTCGGTTTTCGCGGAGCCGAAATATCCTAAATCTTCATTAAAACAGTTAGCAGAAATCTAAAGAGATAAGTTTAACAAACAAAGAAATAAATTTCCGATCCATAACAGTTAGATATGACAACCCTAAGATGTTTTCGGTTTCAAATACATTCTAGCAAATTACAGATTAGATGATGACATTTGTAGACTGAGTGAAGCAAAACAGATATAGTGAGTTAACACGTCTACCCGCGTAATCTGCGGCGACAGCTCGGATCGTGACCAGAAAACATCATCGCTAGTGAAATAACCCCGCGAACTTGTAACACCCATCCACATGCTTTAATGTAATAAATAAATGCCTAAATATATTAACACCTTTTTTTGCCATAATTTCGAAACAAGTTTGTTTTTGGTGCTTTTGGTAAAATTAAACTGGAAGCCTAGTTATTCGTTCAACAAACTTAAGCTGCGATTGGGATAACTACGAAAAGGACTCCCTTAACATTATTTATACAAAGAGATGTGTAGATGTATAATAATACTACACGAACAGAAGTTGAGCAAACACGTGACTTGAGAGCTTGAGACTCTCGAGTTCAAGTACTGCCAAGACACAGCAACAACTAAAATTTCACACCATACTTAGTGTTGTTGGTCGAAGTTTGTAAGGCCCTAACCTAAGTTATTCACTGGTTAGTTAATTGTATCGGAAACTTGTGTACAAACAGTATTATGTTTCTAGCAATCCCTCAAATATTAATTGCAAGTACACGCTACCTATATGATGTGCTTACCGAACTGATTTAATTTCTAAGATCAATATATCCGATAATCCACAAACACTAAAATAACCTTTTACATAGCCAGATGAACAGCACTATTAAAACAATTAATATGTTAAATTGGTCAAGACTGTGTGTAGCTAAATATGTTAAAAAATCAGTAATTTTTTACCCCATACGGTCACACAAGTGATATCTCGTTCGTAAATTGCCTTTAAATGCCTAAAAGCGTAGAAAGGGCAAATAAAAGTAATCTTTTTTATAAAATTTCGTAATAGTACGACCTTTTAGAAAAATATCCAAGGATGCTCAATGCAGGGGGTTGTTTAAAATAGCTAGTTTTTTCTATCACGTAAACCGTTAAATTTATTCTTAAGAATTAATCACAAACATAGTTTTTTTAACAAATGTGTTTTGTTAGGCAAAATAATAAAACATTTAATCGAAGCAACATATTTAGTAAATCTACGCTTTTCGATTGACAAAAGCTTTTTAAGTAAAGAAATAAAACCGCTCATCAATATCTCAAAATCAAAAATCTACAATTTTACCTTCGAATTTACACTCTCAATCGCTCTTTTAATTATAAGATTAAAAAAATGAATTCAATTAATTACACATGTAGACAATAAAGTTTTTCTTAAACTTCTTTTATATTATTTACAAAAAAAAATAAAGAACAGTATATTCATAGTAAGTAATAATGTTCTTCAAATCCAAAACTTAGATAATTCTCATCAGCAAATTATTGATCAGTTGAACATATTCTATTTAGTATGACATAATTTCAATTTAGAATAATTTTGAGGTCAAAAATATACCACTTTAAATAAAAAAATTTCAGCCCAAACCCTGAAATTCGCCGGCATGTTAAAAATCAAATTTTTTTTCAAAAATATTAATAGGTTACTTAGAATGAGAAATTCGATTTTAATTATTATTTTTTCACAAGTAGTATTTTCTAAAAAAAAGTATTTAGGTCTACTCGTGTTTTAGGCGTGACAACGTCCACCTGGCTAGGACAAAAAAAATATTTTAATAGTAAGAAAAATATATTTTACTTTTACCAAAAATGGCCAAACTTAATCGTATACATATGGTTCCTCAAGAGACTGAGTACTTGATTTATTACAAAATTTATTTTATCGTTTGGATATGATGTTTTGTGTTAAATGTTGGTAACAATTTGTACGATTATTTTGCTTGAACAAAGACAAGGTTACCAGTAATTTAAGACCAAAGTTAAAAATGTCTATACACCTTTCACATAACTGTTAATCTGTTTACATTTAAAATTAAAAGTAAACAACTTTCTTGTCTACCAATGATTTTGTTCACGAACGTGTATCTTTAGATTACATTGATAATTTTTTTAAGTTATGGTTTTTCTCATTTTTAGGTTTGCAATTATTAATCTTTAAAATTACCTATAGTGAATTTAGAAATTGTTGCAAGAAAATTAAAATATGAATTTTATTTTCATAAAAACTTTTTCCATAAATTCGTCTAACGGATTTTATTACACTTCTCCATAATAAATATTTTATTAATTGTATTTTGACTTCTTTTAAAATTAAAATTAACTAATATTTTCGTTTATTAAATTGTGCAATTATTGCTCCTCAATTTTTGAAATCAAATATAGAAATTGGGCAATCCTGTCTAGCCACAAAGGATTAAATTAATTTTTTTTGTTTACGTTTTATTATTTGCGATTTGTTCAATTAAAATGCTTTTTAAAACTTATTACGACTAAACTAAAAAAAAATTATTCAGCATTTAATTCTTATTTTTGAATAGAGTTATTAAAAAGTTGAAGTAAAACAACTAAAACACTATTAATAAAGGACCTAAATAATTGGCCTTACCTCTTCTCTTATACTCTTATAAATTAAATTTGAGAAGATTTAATAAGAAAGTAGATTTAAATGAATGCTTTACAAACGAGCTATTAAATAATGCTGCATACTTTACGAATTTTACGGAAGGGTGTAAGTTGTGAAAAGAGGAAGAGGTTTTCTTATAAATAATGAAGGAGTAGTTTATTTTTGAGTTAGTGATCTTAGCAGCCTGAAGCTGCTTACCTGCGCCGTCTAATTACTAAATCAGCAGCTCTAAACTTTGTTGTGTGCGGCGGTCATTCATTAAACTTGAAAACTCTGCTTTTGCCAGGGTGTTCCTTGAAAGTCTGAATCCTGGCAAGTACTAGTTTTAACCGCACCTCCTTTATCTCAACATTTTTTAATTTTTACCCCAACTTTCTTTGTACAAACAATTAATTTGCTTCGAAAACTATAATAATCCTTACCCAAAAATAATGCATTGTGTACATGTACAAAACCGTATGTGATGAAAATGATTTGATGAGTTTGCTTTATTATTGTACAGGTAAACGTCGTTTTACGCTGGGGTTCCGTTCCGAGAGACACCGGCGTAAAAAAAATCGGCGTAAAATGAACAAAATGAAAACTAACTCTGAAACAATTTCAAACACACAATAGGCTGCTCGCATACACGGTAATAGAATAAAACAACCTGTAAAAGTGTTTTTTCTGTTAGAATCGCGGCGCCTACTGTCTTTTGGTGCCGGCCGAACCGGGGAATCCCACGGCCCAATAGAACGAACCGGAGAATCTCATGACGGCACCAACCGGCGTAATTGTGAATCGGCGTAAATCGAACCGGCACAAAACGACGTTTACCTGTACATATGTACAGACCGATTTATTAAGATTGAAGACGTTTTGGATTTGGCGCCACAGTTTTTAGTATATTTCATAACTCGAATGTGGTTAAATTGTAAAAATCTGGTAATTTTCGTTGCCAACTGTTGAGGTTGACATATGAATGTTTCTAAAGTATTTTGCGATTCGTTCTTTTGATTTACACAGTTGCCCTTGTGCTTTTTGAGTTTATTCTTGTTCAGAATGTTGCTGCTTGTTACATTTTGTATGAATACAGTCGATGGCCTAAAACAGGTATTTTAAAATTAGTAATATGATATAAACCAGTGATTCTCAACCACTGTGCCGCGGCACTTTTGTGTGCCGCAAAATTCTAAAAGTGTGCTGCCAAATTTTAGATATACAGTAAATCCTCAATTATTCGGACCTCAGTTATACGGATTCGCGATTATACGGATTGTCAACCTGGTTGCGAAAATTAAACATCGGTATTTCTTACTAAATATTTTATTTTGTATTTCGCACTAAACAGTGTTTTTTGCTTTGTTGATTTTAAGATAATGTGCGACTGTTTTATTTAGCGATTAACATTTGTTGCGTTTTTTGTAAACATATACCTAACAATTTGACCAAGTTTTTTGCTGTTAAAACGAGACGCTTCGTAATTGTGCTTAAAACCGAGTGTGCACATTCGAGCTCAAAGTGGCATATTCCGATCTCGGGAAAATAAAACGCGCCGCTCCGCGTCGCGCTTCATTTGCCTCCCTCGCTCGGAAATGTGCCATTTTTTGCTCGAATACGCACATCCTCGTATTTATTGAATTTACATATATTGTTATTTTATTCTTCAATTCAAAAAATTAAAAGTCGAATAAATTAGATCTATTTTAAGTTTGAAAAAAGTTAGATATTTTATTTCTTTTGATAAGTTATCATGGTGCTCTCCCGCACGACTAATTGTAGCGAGCTTGATAAAAATATTTTCAGGTGTACTTTCGAATGTTCAATAATTCGCATTATTGATTAATTAAAATTGTATATGAGTCAAACTTTCTGAAGTGGGCCATTAAAAATCAACTAGTTGATTTTAATATCATCTTTTGCACATTGTTGAAGGTTTATATGTCAAAATTGATGTCTCCAAATATTTTTGGGTAATTTTCATTTTAGTAAAAATTATAAACAAATTAGTTTTAAGGCACATTTTGTATACACTGTTGTAATTAGACCTCATTTATGGATTAATTCGACCGAAGAGGTACAATCAACAACAACACAAACATAAAAAACATAGAAACGGTAAACGACGTAATATATCTGGGCTCACACATAAACAAGGACGGCAGTTGCTTCCATGAAATACGTAGAAGAATAGGAATGGCCCAGACAGCGATGGCCAAATTAATAAAACTATGGAAAGATCGACACATCTCAAAAGTCACAAAAATTAGACTGGTAAGAGCATTAGTATTTTCCATCGCAACCTATGGTGCAGAAGCCTGGACTTTAAAAGCCGAAGATAGAAAAAAGATAGGCTCCTTTGAAATGTGGACCTGGAGAAGGCTGTTGCGAGTGCCCTGGACGGAACACAGAACTAATGCGTCAATATTGGAAGAGCTTAACATCAAAGACCGTCTATCTATAATAGTTCGACGGGGCATATTGAAGTAATTTGGTCACATTAGCCGAAGAAACAATGACAATTTGGAAAAACTTGTTGTGCAGGGCAAGGTGGAGGGCGTTAGACCTCGGGGCCGTTCACGGAAACGATGGATACACCAAATAAAAGACTTCACTGGGACGTCACTACAGGAAAACATGAGACTAACAACAGACAGAAACAGATGGAGAGATATTATACACAACACCACTTAACTACACACAGACATAGATTCTCCGAAATGGATAACATACCATGAAATCACGACGCTTCAACGCTGAAGCATACGACTATAGAGAGAGAGAGAGAGAGAGATGGATTAATTCAATTTTTAAATATAAAAAAATATTTATGTTACATAGGGGGTGCATCAAAATTTTAGAATGACATGGGTGAGGTATGTTAAAAAAGAGGTTGGGAAATAAGAGTCAAAATTCGGAAAAACTTAAAATATTGGGTTTTCATATACGATGAAGTCTCCCATCTAGTCTAGTTTAAAAGTAGGTACTAAATTAGAAATGTGGTTTTTGGTAAAAATACCCTACTGTAATTTTTAATTAAAAAAAGCGAAAAGTGTTACATTTAGTTCAGTTTCATTTAATTAATATTATTTGTCAGAGAGAAGAATAAGATAGTCAAATTCAATTATTTAGGAGTATGTGCACTTTTAAGCGAAAACTTATTCGGAATAGAAAATCTGGATTTGAAGGAATTATTATTACTATAGTCGAATTCAATTAACACAAAGATGTGCGCATTCGAGCGAAAAGTGGCACATTTCCGAGCGAGGGGAGCAAATGAAGCGCGACGCGGAGCGGCGCGCTTTATTTTTCCGAGATCGAAATGTGCCACTTTGAGCTCGAATGTGCACACTCCGCTTATCGCCACTATTAACAATGATCAATTTACTTTAAAAAAATTCAAGTAATTCTAAAACCGCAGTTGCGCTCTCAAAATGTCTTCTTTGGGCTTTGCTTAATTTTCATAATTTTTTACTTTTTTGATTGCGAATTGGCGTGAAATTAATTTGTATTTAAATACGGAGGCAAGAATGAAATTCTTGTTAGGATTTTTAATATTCGGTATCGTAATTGACAATTATTTGAAAACGGGACATATTGGCCTCCCGAATGATTGTTTGGGGACAACGGGACAAATGATCTGAAAACGAAACAACCCCATTCAAAACAGGAAGTGTGGTCACATATATAGCTAAAAATCGTTTTCTTTCTATACATTCAATTAACCGAATTTTCGATTATCCGAATGAGCCCCAACAATAATTAGTCCAGATAACCGAGTTTCCACTGTATAATTATGTTAATATTATTAAATAACTATTTTACGCAATTGTTATAGGTATGTAAATAATTTTTAAACCTCTTTTTCATGGTGTGCCGCCAAATTCTGAAATCATTAAAAGTGTGCCGCAACAAAAAATAAAGGTTGAGAATCACTGATATAAACCATCGCTATTGTGAGACACGACTGGCAACTTATGTCCAACAGATCTCATACAATACTACCAATATACAAATAAAATAGTATAGCGCCAAATTCAAATAGCCACAATCATAAAAAATCACACTGTAGCTATTTCTGGCGAATATATCCCATAAACAATTCTAAAACCTATTTGTGCATGTATTGTGCTGCACTTTGTATCGAAAGTGTTATCGATTATTTTAATTTACTTAACTCGTGTTTAACCCTAAACGTTTCAAAAGATCCATAAGTGAAACCGAACTGGTGCTTATTGATGCGGAAACGAACAGATTGACGAACGTTGTTCGCGTTTGTCAGAGTTAGACGCTATTGTCACATACTAATGCTCATCTTAGTGCATTTCCGTCGAGACGGATCAAAAGGCGCTGCTTGTTTTTCATACGAAACGGAAAGCTGCCAATCTATGAAACCGAAAATAAAATAGAACGAAAATATAAAATATCCGGCGGAAATTTGTAGGAAATGCGGTTTACATATCTGTGTAGATATGTACGGTCTGCCCTCGACTCCCTGGCGACCTGCGAGGGAGGCACTGCAGCTTTATCTCGACGATAACTTCTTTGCGGTAGCCCTGCTTCGGGCTTAAAATATGCAGACTAAATCTAAAATGCTCACGTAATCTATTTTTTTTAAATAAATGATAGTTTTAGAAAAACTAGTATATGTTCCGAAGATACCTTCAAAAAAACGCAAATTAAATGTAAATACTATTTATCTGATTTTTTAAGGACCTTAAGAATGCTATTAAAATATTAATATAAAAGTATTTTCAACCAAAATCAATTTAAAATCCAAAAATTCAATAAATTAACAAATAAATTGTTGAAGTAGCTTTAACAATCGAAGAGAAGCAATGAATCTGTTTTTGAATAAATTTTTCAATCAGTTGTATCAAAAAATCTTAATGGATTAAATACAGACAGTTGAGATTCGAATTATGAAATCGAATTCGGGTTTTAATCACAAAAATTGTATAAAAATATGTATAGGTATACTTAGGTATAGGTACATATTGTGATATGTAGATGTATTTCGTTACAGAATGGTATATCAAAAAAAACCAAAATAATCAATAAAATATTCTATATAAAAGTTGAATGTAAAATTTTAGCAGACAACGGAAGTTGCGCGCGCACAGCAAACGAAAATTCGACAACTGAAGTTAGCCCTCTAAGAAAGTAAATTAATTATTGCATATCTTCCTTAAAAAGCCGCTCCGCGTCGCGCTTCATTTGATTCCCTCGCTCGGTAATATGCCACTTTTTGCTCGAATGTGCACATATTTCGCATTCATTGAATTTGTCTATATTAATCACCTCTCTTTCAAATCAAAAACTTAAATTGATATTTTCTATTCTGAAAAAACTTCACCGTTTCTTTTCTCAAACAACTGTTTAAAAACACTAAATCAAAGATTTGGTGTTTCTGGTATAAATACTACTCATTATGTAACTTAATGATATTAAAAATTTATCTATTATCGGGATATAAAAATCAAACTAAAGAATTGACATTATTTTTATTAGGTAGGTACTTTGAAAATATTATGTCGTAAATAAACCCAATTATGTGAAAAACAATACATATCCGCACAATTTGTTTGATCTTTTGGTCAAAAATATCAGCCGAAGATCATTTTTCTGTACAAATCTTTTACCCCATAACGATAGCTAATTCAGCAAATTTCCTTCAATTTACAGAATGGTGTTTTTAAAGTGTATTTATTTGTAATTAAGCTCTCAATAAGTAAATATGTAATATTAAATTAAATTACCACTTAAAAGATATTATCCAGTCTTTCATAAAGCTTCACTTGAAAATTGCTATTTCCAACATCTTTACAAACTTTTAACAGTCATAATACCTGTTTAGCACAAATAGCTAGTAGGTAGGTACTTACCTTCATACCTATCATTTTTAAATTTCAATAAATAAATTGAAATTAAAATTATATAATAAGTTGGTTTACCTTTAACTGTTGGTTACATTCTCTAACGACTGAAAAACGAAGTAATCGCTCACCTGAAACAAAGAAAACGTAACTAATAGGTAATTGGTAGAAAAAATCAATTAATTTAATGGAATGAATATAAATGATTTAAAAAATGTTTATCTATGTCTTAAGATAGAAATAAATTTTATAACTTCTAAAGTAAATTTTAGTAAAATAATATTTGCAGACCAGCTTTAAGCTTTTCTAAACATTTTTGTATTAGAACTAAATTATACTTGACAATGTTATTAAATTATTGTGCTAATATATTTTATTAAAAAAATATTCTAATTGTATTGATTGTATTGGTGATTGAAGAAACAGTCATTCTAGTTTTAAGAAGTAAAATTCGATAAGAAATTAAAAAGTAGTAGTAATATGTTAATGTTCACTGGAATTGGACACAATAAAACACAAATTGTTAACTTGCAACGTTTCGTTTCTTTATTGAAACTTTATCAAGCAACTGAAAATTAACAAACTATAACAACAATAACTACAAGTATTTTATAAAATAATATAAATTATAAAATACCTTAACAACACAAAAAGGAAGTTAACCATTAAAACTCAATAATTCTACATGTGTCAAAATGAAAGATTTTTAAATATGAAAGATTGTAACTATGATTCTAAATAATTACATGAAAGGCTGTAACTATGATTCTAAAAAGAAAATTATTTGTAGTTGTATAATTTTGATTTAAATTTTATGATTAATTTTAGTTTTATGTTTTAATTTTATTTAAGATGTCATTATATATTAAACTAAGGCCTTGAGTATCCGAACGCAAATTTACAGTTTTATTAATTTTGATATAAACCATTTCACTTAAATTTCTTTTATGTATATTTTGTTCACGATGTAAAATGGAAACGTTTTCAAATTGGAATTGATGTCCAACATCAAAATGGTGCATAGCTAATGCTGTTTTGTTTGGTTTAACATAATTTATATTTTTACAATCATTTTTATGTTGTTTTAATCTTTCTTCAAGTCTTTGATTTGTTTGACCAATGTAACTACTTCCACAGCTACATGGTATTTTATAAATCAAACCAGATTGTTGAAGAAGAGGAATTGGATCTTTTAATTTGCTATACACTGTATTAATTTTTTTTATATTATAAAATGCTAGTTTTCCACCTCTTGGTCTAATAAAACGATCTATACTACTGGACAATTCTTTGATGTAAGGAAATTTAAAGTATGTTGTTATTTGTTGGACATCTTTTTTGTTATTTACCAATTTATAATTATTTATAAATCGATTAATGAGTTTTATAGGGTAATTATTATTAATAAGAAGATTTTTCATGCGTAGTATATTATCTTCATAAAAATCTTCATGGCTTAACCGTAAAGCTCTATCCATAAGACCTTTAATTACACCTATCTTTTGACTCATTGGGTGATTAGAATAGTAGTTTAATAATCGCCCTGAACTGGTAGGCTTTTGATACCAATTCGTTTTTAATTTTCCATCTGAACCTCTATTTATTTTTACATCTAAAAAACAAAGAGAACAATTATCTTCAATTTCCATGGTAAATTGAATTCTTGGATGGAAGTTGTTGAAACTTGATAGTGTGAAATCAACTTTATCTTTAGGAATAGCCATAAAACTATCATCTACATAAAGTTTTAAAATTGGAATTTTGAAAGGTAAAGTTGTTAAAACATGTAGAATTATTGAGTTTTAATGGTTAACTTCCTTTTTGTGTTGTTAAGGTATTTTATAATTTATATTATTTTATAAAATACTTGTAGTTATTGTTGTTATAGTTTGTTAATTTTCAGTTGCTTGATAAAGTTTCAATAAAGAAACGAAACGTTGCAAGTTAACAATTTGTGTTTTATTGTGTCCAATTCCAGTGAACATTAACATATTATAAGATATTGGACGTGAACATTATGATTAGTAGTAGTAATTTTTTTCAGTTGTGAAATTCGAATATGTACTTAAACTTATTAGAAATTACAAAGTAAATCGGTGGACGAACGTAGTAAAATAGCAAGTAGGAAAATGATACCCTTTGCGAGGGAGCGTCGAGGAGTAGTGCGCTCAGGGAAAGCTCTGCTAATGTCTGCACGACGAGATTAAAGACGCGTTATTTAACCTTTAGCTTAGAGCTCGGCTGCGGATGGAATAATTAGATCAAGTGGAGCCGAGTCGGGTTAATTCACATACGGTGGACCGCCAGAAGAGCAAAGTTAAGAGGTAATTATGTAAAAGAAAAGAACGATTTAATTTGCTAGCAGACGAGACGTACAAGCCCCGTCACTTTGCCTGCATAACTCGATTATGCTATTTAAACTGACTGGACTACTGAAATCTGATCCCTTGCCGGACTTCAGACATTCCACGCTGAAGAGGTCGACTACGGAATTCACTGCAAAAGTTATATTTGCATGGCTAATATGTTGCCTTCAGCTGTGTATGTGTTGGGGGAATTTCTGCTTACGTCACATTTGATTTGTTTTACCAAATTATTTCCGGCTTTTATACACATTTGGTCTATTTTCGTGAGTAATTGCCTCGTAATTACTCTTCGAGGAAGAAAAAACGAACGTTTTCTATACACATAAAAGGAAAATCATTTCCAGTCCAAGAAAATTAAACAAATCCCCAACAAGTGAAATTAATCCGGAAGTAATTAGGACACAACGGGCATTTCTAAGACGGTCAACAATGGGCGAGAGGTACTTAAGCGGCCGCTTATTGAAACAATGTTCCCATTAATCCTCCATATTGGCAGGTAATATCGTCCCGATTATTTTTATCGCATATCTTGCGCATATTAGGAATTGTTCTGGGTTGTTATCTGACGATATTACTCCGGTGATTAGAGAAGTGATTAGTGGACCTAAGCTCCGGACGCTGCTTACAGTCACGCTAGCGTTCCGTTAGTATTCCGGCGGTACGCGAATTCCTGTCCACGCTGTCCCTGTCCGAACTCCGGCAATGCCTCTGTTTATTTTCGGGCCGCTAATTACGGGTCTTAAGAGTAAGGGCGCCCTTAATATGCAAGCGAAACGCATCATGCGGAAAGAACGGTTGGCTGAATCATTAAAATTTGTAATACGATATTAAACTCTATTGGGCACTTGAAAAAAGTAATGCATCGAATTTTTCTTGCACCACTATGTTCAGCTTGAGTCTACTTCAGATTTTCCGTTTTAGTTAGATGTTTAAACAATCAGGAGGCGAGTACCCCACCTTTCTAACAATCCCAAGATTTCTATATGGCTTTGCTTTTATCATTTTTTAACTGATTAAAATGCATTTTATATTTAAAATTGTCAAAAGCAACTGAACGATAAAACTTTTAAAAGATTGGATATGAATATGCAGAAGTGGGGATGTTTAATCCCGAGAATTCTTTCTCGAGAAATTTCTCGAGAAATTTCATGTTTTTATTTTTCTCGTTTCTCGAGAAATTCAAAAATTAAAATTAAATTATATTTTACTTCAAATATCAGTTATTGCAATGTCGAATAGGGTTATTTTAATGTGATGTCAATCCGCGATGGAATGAACAGTTGCGAGGTGTCGCGGTATAGTATGGTCTCGAGCGGTGGAGCGGCACAGCCGGCACATATTTTCAATTTTGTATTATGTATTTAGTTTTTCGTACTTCTAATAAATTTTAGTTTGTAAGTTCTAATTTCAATGTTTGTATTTGAATTATTTATAAGGTAATAATTATTATTATTCCAAAAAATTTATAAGTTTTTAATGCAACACCAGATAGAAATTGATTCCAAACTTGAATGGCCGTTAATGACACTAAACATCAATAATAAAAAAAAATACTAATTTTTTTTGCCTACCTTCAGCTTCAGATCTGGGGTAGGAAAGTATCCCGGGGTACCCGTCACGGGTGACAATCTACGGGCGCGCCAAATTCATATCTTAGAAAAAAAAAATTGTCACTACAGTACCAGGCATCCCAAATGCTGGAACGTAAAAGTGCCAATGTTAAGTTTTTGCTCCGGCACAGATAAATCGTAGATTCGCGGTTGCCTATCTAACAGATAGCAATATTCAATTTTTTATTAATGAAAACCGTGAATTATTCTTTTTTTTATTTGAAAATTGTTTATCGTACGTATCCTAACAATACTGATATTTCAGATAATTTATATTGCTTTCACAAAGTTATTTGAACAATTCAACACAGTTAATACTGAAAAGTCAATATCTCACTCGCTTACATTTATAAAAAAGTATTTTAATGTAGCATCGTACATTTATATATCGGGAAATCTCGCAATGATATTCGGAATGACCGCTTTGTTTCAAAATTATCTCCTGAACCTATCTATTGCATTCACAGCAAAATCGCAACTTCTCGATAAGAAGAGAGATATTAAATAACGAACTAAGCAAACAATAACATAACACAAGTGTTAGAAGTGGACAGAAAATTGTATTCTAGAGTAGGTACTCCTAGAAAAAGTTTCAAGTGTTTATATAAAACCCTTCGTAATTTTTCGTCGAAGATAGTCAGAAAGTAATGAAATTTTATGCTAGTTTCGATTTTTGGAGAAATTCAAGAATGCGGCTTAGGCCGTGTTTACACCGCAAAGATAATTCCAATATCTATAAAAATAATGCTGGAAAAGTTTTTGGAGCTAAGTGGTCAAGAAGAAATACGATTCTATGTCTGTTACAGTAATGTTATCTATAAATGGCCGACCTCCGATAACGATAAATGTTATAGTTCTGTTTTTATTAGAAAAAGGGTTTTACAAAGCTACTATAAAACTTGCACTAAATAATTGTAAATGTTGGTCGTCAGAAACTCGCATACAAACTTATATAATTAAAAAAGTTAAAATGTGATCATAGTCTTCACAACTTTATTGATTCCATCATATTAGAATCGTCAAACCACAGAAAAAATAATACCTACTAGCAAAAATTTGTTTGGAAAACCCTGCTATCAGAGATCTTATTAAACAGCAGAGTGTTGTAGCAACTTCAAAAAATCATTATTCAAATTATTGCTTCTATAAATAAAAGGAAAACTCTATATCTTTCTCAAAAAAATTATAATTGATATATGTTTTATTAAATTACCTTTAAACTAAAAAAAAAATATCTACAGTCGGATCTCCTTTTATGTAACGCACATTTTATCCAATTTCAGAATTTCCTTTAGTAATATATTATGCATGTCTAGGTACAGTTTAATAGATACAGATATATAAAATAGTTAAGTGTTATTTAATTGAGTAATCATTAATTTTTTTATCATATAACATCTAAACGAGTTTGTATTGATATTGTAATGAGCACGCACTAGAATATACAAGTGACCTCTGCAGCAAGCGTGAAATACGGTGACCTTGCACACATACGCACTAAAGGGCGCATTGCGAAAGGAATATTCTGGAAATTCCAGAATATTTAAGAAGCTTCTTCTTCGGGACACATATACATAAGGCAAATTGAAGGACAGATCAGTTAGTCTCGGTGGGAGACCCGATAGTCTCGGTAAGATACTCCACAGTCGAGAGTCTCCGAAAGAGCCACCAAATTGGAGTGCTTATAGTTGTGTTTAAATCTTCGATGTCAATTCTCAAGAGTAAAATATTTTTAAATTACGTACCATCTCAATAAGTGGAATCTATTATTTATGTATAACTATACAATGTTAAAAAATACTTGTTTATGACTAATATTATTTTTATATTAAGGGTTTTGGGTTGCTGTTAAGGCACTAACTATTCATATTTGATCCTCAATAGCTCCTCAGCATCTGTAAGGTGCTAATGAGACGTTGTTCGTTCAAAGTAGGTCCTCCATAATATCTCAAGTGTACAAATTGTCAAAAAAACGTTTAGTTGGGGTGCATTTAGGGTCTTAATTTATATTGTGCTATGACTTAGGAAGTCCTCACTAGCACTGTAAAACCTCAGATGTTAAATTTGAGGTGTAAAATTTCCACTCGAATTTACCATAGATAGAGTTCAAAAAACATAATTTCGCCCCATTTGTACTAATATTCATAAAAATAATGTATAGGTATACCCGGGGTAGCCAAGCTCCTTGATAGTCCAAGCCATTTTTCAAAATATGAATTTTTTTGCGAGCCGCAATTATACCTAATTGCGTATTTATAAATACGTAATTAAAAGGTATGCAAAAAAGTATTAAAAAAAATTTTTTTACAAAAATTATATTTATTGAAAACATAAATAAAAGTACAAAATATGTGTATTGAATTTAAATATTAAAAATTAAATACATTTATTTTACTTTTCTTGATAATTCTTTAAAATTTCGAGAGCCACAAATAATCCTTCAAAGAGCCGCATGTAACTCGCGAGCCGCAAGTTGACCACCCCTAATATACAGTGTGTCCTAAATAGAGTAGGGTAACATGGGTATCTTTCTTATTAGTGACGATAGCAGTTTGGTTAAATGCGCAATGTTTTGCAGTTGCAGGTGCCCATTCAGATTCTGTTAAGAAAATTTTAAATTCCTAATAGTTCCGAAGTAATCGTAAAAAAAGTCAAAATCGTCATTTTCTTTAATGTCAAATAACTTTGTAATTATAAAATTTACAAAAAAAAGTTTAATATAAAAGTTACTAAGTTTCTTAAAATACAGATAGAAATTAAGTCGAAATTAAATTTAAAATGGCGGTTTTCAAGATATTAATACCAACTTTCTTATTTTAAATAGACGCTATATTAGATTTTTACGCAGTTAAATAGCATTTTCTATCTCTTTTCAACCATGTATAACAATCCATATTTAAATAAAAAATTATTACCAATATTCTATTTTTCTGTTTTAAATCAAGTAGCCATGAATTATCAAAGAATGATTAAACAGCATAATACAAGCCAACGTCATTATATTTATTTTTTAGCTAATATTGTAAGTTTTTTCAATAATAATTATTATTGCCTTATAAATAATTCAAAATGGCAAAGTTTTTAACTGAGCAGTATGATATGTTTTGTACCTACATTAAATGTTACAAAAGTTCCTGCGTTGCTCCACAAACATACTTTAACAGTTTTCCAAAAAAAAAAGCAACAAACGTTAAAATTATTAAAAGATTGGATGTGAATATGCGGAAGTATGGATGTTTACAGTAACGAAATTGAAAAAATGTGGAAGATAATCTTTATCATTTTTTTTTTGGAAAACTGTTAAAGTATGTTTGCCCAGCAACGCAGGAGCTTTTGTAACATTTAATGTAGGTACAAAACATATCATACTGCTTAGTTAAAAACTTTGCCATTTTGAATGATTTATAAGGCAATAATAATTATTATTTAAAAAACTTACAATATTAGTCAAAAAATAAATATAATGACGTTAGCTTGTATTATGCTGTTTAATTGTTCTTTAATAATTTATGGCTACTAGATTTAAAACAGAAAAGTTTAATATTGTTAATAATTTTTTATTTAAATATGGGTTGTTATACATGGTTGAAAAGAGAAAAAAATGCTATTTAACTATGTAAAAATGCAATATGGCGTCTATTTAAAATAAGAAAGTTGGTATCAATATCTTGAAACCGCCAATTTGAATTTAATTTTGACTTAATTTCTATCTGTATTTTATGGAACCTAGTAACTTTCATATTAAATTTTTTGTAAATTTTATAATTATAAAGTTATTTTACATTAAAGAAAATGACAATTTTCAGTTTTTTTACGATAACTTTGGAACTATTCGGAATTTTAAAATTTTCTTAACAGAATCTGAATGGGCACCTAAAACTGCAAAATATTGCCCATTTAACCAAACTTCTATCTTCACTAATAAGAAAGATACCCATGTTAGCCTACCTATTTGGGACACACTGTATATACAATGATAAATGTATATTAGGGTGACCCTTATTTCGGGTATATTCAATTTTTTTTTCATGATAGTCTTAAATCGGTTCCAAATCTATAAAAAAATTATGCCAAATTTTAGGTCTTAATTTTAATATCCCTCCCCCCTCCTCCCCGATAGCCAAAGTTTTAAATGGAAATAACATAGGAAAAGTTCTGTTATTACTTTGGAATTTTTTATCCCATGAATTAATTAACGGATCATATCGCAAATGACGGGTCTTATAGCTAATTTAACGATCTACACAAAAGGTATCTTGTGATTTTTCGCTAACTTGACTGGTTCAAAAATTATTCAAGGTCAAAATCAAAGTTCTAGTTAATTTTAACTTTTGAACCAGTTAATTTAGCAAAAAATCACAGGAAACCTTTTTTGTAGAGCGTTAAATTTCCTATAAGACCTATAATTGCGATATGATCCGTTCATTGGTACATGAGGAAAAGAGAAGTTTTCTGTTATTTCCATTTAAAACTTTGGGTATCAAGGGGGCCGGGCTAATATTAAAATTAAGACCTAAAATTTGGCATAAATTTTTTTTTATAGATTTGGAACCGATTTAGGACTATCGTGAAAAAAAAATCCGATATACCCGAAATAAAGGCCACCCTAATGTATATCCCCAATAATAGGTAAATTGTTAATACATATTTTCTTCTATCTAAGTTTTAAAACCTAGTCATTACTACTTACGATAAGCAATACTTTATTAATTGTTCAAAAGAATAACATCGATAATTGAATAGCTAGTTTTACTGCTCATTCGAGATTTGTGTCATATCTTACTAATTTTGATTGTATTTACGAAATACTTTAAAATGTTAAATTAAACATTAGAATATTAACTTTAACGTTAAGTTGTTATCTAAGCACTTTATATTTACCGTAAATTTAAATACCGGGGACGCGTACTTTTATATAATACGTTCTATAGAACCACTTTATTCAAAGAATTAAATCACATTTCCATGAGAATAACAATAATTTTTATATAAATAACCCCATCTAAATCAAAATTAAATTTTAAAATAGAATTTCTTAGCACGTGGGTTGTTAAATTTTTTTAAGAGGGTGCATTCGTAACTTCGTTTATTTTTTAAATTTTGAATTGCTTTGTGAATTCATGAATAAAATGAATTTTACATTATTATTTTATTCGGTTTTCCATATTTTTTGTTTGAGGCGGAGGGTACAAATTCACGTAATTGCACCACTCCTGGATAAGAGTGGATCTTAATAAAACACTCTTTTTATTATTATTAAAATTTAAAAACAAATAATGTTTTTATTATTGATGCGAAAATCTGAAATACAATTTGAAAATAACTTGCTTCATTCTAAACTTCTAATAACTTTCAAAAGTAAACAGTAAAAACTATTCGAAATAAAACGATATTTTAAAACCATTATCCCGATATAAAATTATTACGAGAAAAAAAAAGAAAATCCATAACTTTCTTTCCAAATACTTTCGAGATGTAAACTCGAAGAAACTGTAGAAGAACAAAAAAAAGATATCTTCATCGTCTGACAAAGTTACACAAATAGTTAACAAAGTAAGTCTTCAAAGTATCAAAAACCTAAATTATTCCAAGTCCAGAAGTTACGATCTGTAAAAGTTTTAAACTGTTGCTGAAAGTATAACAAGTAGCACCAGGAGTTAAGGAACTATGTGGTGTTATAGCTGGAAGCATGTTTACGTGTTTTTAAAGATATTAACCTGATCAGGAGGGAAAGAAACAATAAAACTCGAAAGAAAACTATCTTATCATTTTTAACGATTCGTCGAAGCGATTGCAAATTAAAATGAAACGTTGAGCGAATCGTTTAAAAGGTTACCTACTGAAAATAATAAAATAATATAACTAAATTTCGCGTTCAATTTCCTGACATTTAAATTAATTAAATCAGGAACTTTATCTCTTTATCTTTCGATTTTCGTTTTTAAACTAATAAAGGAAAGTAAATATGGCGAGAAACCTTTATTTAAAAAGCACAAAATATAATTAAGAAATGCAACGGAATGATTAAAAGCGGCAACCCGATTAATACGTAGCAATTTGGTGCGAATTAGCGCGAATAGTTTCGCAAGGTAGAAGCAATTAAATATATGAAACCCCTTCGCGCAATTTTCGATAAAATAAAAGTTGTAGAATATCTCGATTAATCCAGATGGGATAAAGCGTCTTAAGCACAGTGGCTTATCCGTTTCACGAAGGGCAAATTAGAAAAGAAGGGAAAATATTAAAGCGCAATTAGTGAAATAATCCTTAAGCCTACGTCATTAGGCTTTTCAATGTTCACGTTAGTTGAAATTCCGCTATTATGCAAACATCTCTCACCTGTCCATCTAAACGAGGTCAGCGTCGGTTTTTTTTGAGAGCGTCGCGTGCGTCGACGTGAACCGCCCCGGACTCAGAGCGTCGGTAAGCGCCATTGGCGTCGCGTAGCCCGCCTCCGGGACGCCGGACCAGCAAACACTTCTCTCATAACGTGGGGCTGATTCTGAGCCAGATACCGCCTTCCTTACTACTTACATACACACACACAAATACCTTTTCTAGTTTTTGATAATTTTTCAAACATTTAAAAAAAATTTCTAACGATTCTACCCTCCGTTTGCGACCCCAAAGTCCAAATTTTAAGCGGGAAACTGTTTGGTACAGTTTCTGTTGGGTTGCGCCAAGTTAATCGACCCCTCGAAAACTTTCCGAAACTTTTTCAACATTGAAATTTGTGGGGAAAGTTGCTTAAATAAAACGTTACGTCCTGAATTTGCACAGAATACAATTCAAATACCGTTGTTAAGTGTAATTTCGATATACGCACATACTTTTAGTGATATTTGTTTTCAACATTTAATTAACCTTTACTTTGAACGTAAATTTCAGGCATATCTGATCATTTCTGCGTTCTCGGCGATTTTTAAGACATAAATTCAAAAAATACGTTTTACATAGTTTATAAATAAATTCGTCGTAAAATAAATTTTTATTTACAATAATTCAGAAATGAAATATTTAATTTCAGTAATAGGGAAGGTAGGAAGAATAGAAGAAAAAGGGGTTAATATTTTATTAAGTAGTAAAAAGTAAAGGGATCTAATGTTATTTATGAAGTATTTTTTTCTTAATTAATTAATAATTTGTTTTCATTAACTGAAATTATTAGTTTATTATTTTAAATAGTACAAAAATAATTCTGCATATTCTTAGTGATAGTTGACATGTTTTGAATTACATCGCGCTCAAATGTGCAAATTCTCATTACGACTAACTAAGTTGTATTTAATAATTTTATACTTGCAACCATCAAAAGCATTTTACAAAATTTTTATAAGAACCACTACATAAATACATTTTAGACAAGCTCAATTTAATGCTTTTTTTTTTCTTAGACGGTAATGGGAAGTTATTGAAAATATTATATTCGATCGATGAATATTTAAAATAATAAGAAACTTCGAGGACACAATAATTATTTTGAAGGTCAAATGTGGTCTACAATTTGTCAGTAGGATTACTCTGGATTAAATAAGAAATTGTAAAATGTAACTTTGAGGTTTGCAAAGCAAAGTTTTATTGCACCAACTAAGTTTGTAAGTTATTTAAATCCTCTTAAGTTTAAAAGTATACAAAAATCTCACTAAATAATAAGTTAAAAATAAAAACATGAAATTAAGTCATTTCGGTTTTAATTTATTACGAGATCAATTTAATCAATTATTTCAATTACATTAAAAGATTAAATCGCTGTCCGCACTATTTATTCATTAATAAAATTCGAAAAAAATATATTAAATATCTTGATATGATTTAAAAAACGGCAACGCCTTAAATAGTAAAAAACATATTCTAATAATTAAGCGTTTGTCGATAAAGCAGCACAAAATGCAGTTGTTAAATTAAGAAAAAAAAATAAAAAAGCATGGATGTTGTACAAGACTTAATTGATTACCGATAAGAAGTTTGAACGAAATAAGTATCTCGAGCGAAAAGGCCGAAGTTGCGCAACTTTTTTCTTATTGATCGGGACTGAACGGTTCTTGCGTTCGATGAATAAGAAAGAAGATGACGAGTTTAATGTTTCGTAAATTTACGCATATGGCAGATAAGTTTTATGTTAGTATTTTCAAGTTAAAAACAACCGATAAATGTAAATCTGTTTTACATAACTCGGTTTTGGGACACAATAGATCTACACTTCGGAAGATGGTTTGGCAGTACTTATATTTCTCATTTATTGAATCATTAATCGGTTTATACGCAGTCATTATTTTAAGTACTCCTGATTGCCGAGGTACATAATACATAATAATGGATAGCTGGAAAATACCATTAAATAGAAATGGACAACGTGACGTTAAAAGGTTTTTTCCCCCAGTAAAATTACAGTGAAACTAGTTCCAACTTTTGTTTTAACTTTGCACAGAAAATTCCTAACCGATAATAGAAAGTAGATTTTGTTCTGGGATAACTGATATTTTTAACGAGATAGAAAAACGAATGCCATCAAAAATTTGTAGCTTTTTGTAGACTAGGTATGGTAGCAAATTACTATGTAAGGAAAAATATAGGCAACTACGTTTAAAAGAATGTCAATTATGTAGGAACAAAAAACTTTTAATTTTCAGCAAAGGTTGATGTAGGTTGAGTAGCCACATTAATATTTGAGCTTTTATCACCCCTTGAAAAACATTACCAAAAAATACCCATTCAATTAAATGTAATTAAAAAATGTTTTTGAAGGTCTAGAGAATACCGAGAAAACCGACAAATGTGAAGACCGCCGAAAAAGCATATGCTGAGACATAAACAATAAAAACTAAATATAAAAAAATAGTTTCCATCCAAATAAAACAAATCAAAATGAAGCATTGTAAAATGTTGAAAATCTTAAGAATTTGTGATTAGAATTCACAGAGAAGGATTTCTATCACAAAATGCTATGGTAGGGGGAAAGTGGCATGAAACAGCCAAGTTTTGAAAGAGCCATTATCAATTACGCGGTAGTTTTCATACGAATTGTTTATGTATTATTATTTTAAGATAGCAACACTACCCGGATATCCCCCACAAAAATTTGACCGTTCACCGTCAATAAACGGCGCGGATACGACGTATTGAAGATTTTGTCGTCAAAAAGTAAGGTTTTGAGATCAGTTTATTTGTTTTCTAACGCCTATACGTACAAAACTAATAATAATATGATTACACTATAATTTTATAGATATATTAGGCCTTCTAATAACGTATATATTTTGTAGACTAATCTTTGATTTCATAGTAATTTTCGAGATTTTGTTTCTTGAGAGAATATGTTTTGAAAGATACCGGACTGCAGTGTAATGAAAGAGCCACTTTTTAATTGCATAAAATGCAATAATAATTGTAGTAACAGCAATCAAGAGTGGTACCGATGCAAAGTTGTAATGGTTGGGCATATAAATCCTGTGGCGTAAAAGGGAAATTGCATTATTTTTGCTAAAAACGTTTTTAAGTTTTTGCAATGATGGATCTCAAACGTCAAATTTTTTGACAGTTTCTTAGATTTATGTAAGTCAATATTTTATCCAGAATTTGCGTTATTTAAAACGTTTTATAATTATATAAGATCTAAAATTATAGCTTAAGATTATTATTAAATAATATCTTCGCTAATGTGCAGTTTTAATTTTGTAATAAGAACATGGCTTTTTCAAAACTTGGGTTGGCTCTTTCAATACCTATAGGTTATGAAAAAGCCAAATTTTATGTTTTTTATAAATGATTAGAAGTCGAAAAATATCGTTAATTTTGAATAATGTTTTATGACATTACGTACATAAATGCACGAACAATTACAGATTAAAAAAAAAATATTTATTTATGTCCTATATTATTTATCCCTTTTTTTAAAACTGGCTGTTTCATGCCACTTTCCCCCTACTATTGTAATGTCTAATTATCTCGAGCGTACAACTTAAATTGATATAAAAATATCAAAAATTACATTAATCAAACATTGTAATTTGATAAATATTTCGTTCAAAAAATAAACCCAAAATTTTTCAATTTAATTATCAGGCATTATGGTAGTATTATAAAATGTATGTTATTCTACAATTTGTCAGTAGGATTACTCTGGATTAAATAAGAAATTGTAAAATGTAACTTTGAGGTTTGCAAAGCAAAGTTTTATTGCACCAACTAAGTTTGTAAGTTATTTAAATTCTCTTAAGTTTAAAAGTATACAAAAATCTCACTAAACAATAAGTTAAAAATAAAAACATGAAATTAAGTCATTTCGGTTTTAATTTATTACGAGATCAATTTAATCAATTATTTCAATTACATTAAAAGATTAAATCGCTGTCCGCACCATTTATTCATTAATAAAATTCGAAAAAAATATATTAAATATCTTAATATGATTTAAAAAACGGCAACGCCTTAAATAGTAAAAAACATATTCTAATAATTAAGCGTTTGTCGATAAAGCAGCACAAAATGCAGTTGTTAAATTAAGGAAAAAAATAAAAAAGCATGGATGTTGTACAAGACTTAATTGATTACCGATAAGAAGTTTGAACGAAATAAGTATCTCGAGCGAAAAGGCCGAAGTTGCGCAACTTTTTTCTTATTGATCGGGACTGAACGGTTCTTGCGTTCGATGAATAAGAAAGAAGATGACGAGTTTAATGTTTCGTAAATTTACGCATATGGCAGATAAGTTTTATGTTAGTATTTTCAAGTTAAAAACAACCGATAAATGTAAATCTGTTTTACATAACTCGGTTTTGGGACACAAAAGATCTACACTTCGGAAGATGGTTTGGCAGTACTTATATTTCTCATTTATTGAATCATTAATCGGTTTATACGCAGTCATTATTTTAAGTACTCCTGATTGCCGAGGTACATAATACATAATAATGGATAGCTGGAAAATACCATTAAATAGAAATGGACAACGTGACGTTAAAAGGTTTTTTCCCCCAGTAAAATTACAGTGAAACTAGTTCCAACTTTTGTTTTAACTTTGCACAGAAAATTCCTAACCGATAATAGAAAGTAGATTTTGTTCTGGGATAACTGATATTTTTAACGAGATAGAAAAACGAATGCCATCAAAAATTTGTAGCTTTTTGTAGACTAGGTATGGTAGCAAATTACTATGTAAAGAAAAATATAGGCCAACTACGTTTAAAAGAATGTCAATTATGTAGGAACAAAAAACTTTTAATTTTCAGCAAAGGTTGATGTAGGTTGAGTAGCCACATTAATATTTGAGCTTTTATCACCCCTTGAAAAACATTACCAAAAAATACTCATTCAATTAAATGTAATTAAAAAATGTTTTTGAAGGTCTAGAGAATACCGAGAAAACCGACAAATGTGAAGACCGCCGAAAAAGCATATGCTGAGACATAAACAATAAAAACTAAATATAAAAAAATAGTTTCCATCCAAATAAAACAAATCAAAATGAAGCATTGTAAAATGTTGAAACCTTAAGAATTTGTGATTAGAATTCACAGAGAAGGATTTCTATCACAAAATGCTATGGTAGGGGGAAAGTGGCATGAAACAGCCAAGTTTTGAAAGAGCCATTATCAATTACGCGGTAGTTTTCATACAAATTGTTTATGTATTATTATTTTAAGATAGCAACACTACCCGGATATCCCCCACAAAAAATTGACCGTTCACCGTCAATAAACGGCGCGGATACGACGTATTGAAGATTTTGTCGTCAAAAAGTAAGGTTTTGAGTTCAGTTTATTTGTTTTCTAACGCCTATACGTACAAAACTAATAATAATATGATTACACTATAATTTTATAGATATATTAGGCCTTCTAATAACGTATATATTTTGTAGACTAATCTTTGATTTCATAGTAATTTTCGAGATTTTGTTTCTTGAGAGAATATGTTTTGAAAGAGCCGGACTGCAGTGTAATGAAAAAGCCACCTTTTAATTGCATAAAATGCAATAATAATTGTAGTAACAGCAATCAAGAGTGGTACCGATGCAAAGTTGTAATGGTTGGGCATATAAATCCTGTGGTGTAAAAGGGAAATTGCATTATTTTTGCTAAAAACGTTTTTAAGTTTTTGCAATGATGGATCTCAAACGTCAAATTTTTTGACAGTTTCTTAGATTTATGTAAGTCAATATTTTATCCAGAATTTGCGTTATTTAAAACGTTTTATAATTATATAAGATCTAAAATTATAGCTTAAGATTATTATTAAATAATATCTTCGCTAATGTGCAGTCTTAATTTTGTAATAAGAACATGGCTTTTTTAAAACTTGGGTTGGCTCTTTCAATACCTATAGGTTATGAAAAAGCCAAATTTTATTTTTTTTATAAATGATTAGAAGTCGAAAATATCGTTAATTTTGAATAATGTTTTATGACATTACGTACATAAATGCACGAACAATTACAGATTAAAAAAAAAATATTTATTTATGTCCTATATTATTTATCCCTTTTTTTAAAACTGGCTGTTTCATGCCACTTTCCCCCTACTATTGTAATGTCTAATTATCTCGAGCGTACAACTTAAATTGATATAAAAATATCAAAAATTACATTAATCAAACATTGTAATTTGATAAATATTTCGTTCAAAAAATAAACCCAAAATTTTTCAATTTAATTATCAGGCATTATGGTAGTATTATAAAATGTATGTTATTCTACATCTGCAGTTCACATTACCATGTCAGTGTTTTTTTATTTTACACCTGCTTCAAAACTTTTTAAGTAATATAATTTAGGCATTTTTTAGTAATTACCTAATGTAACTTTGGTTATATATTTAATTTTTTAAATCGATCTTTATTTTTATGTTAGCAGGACGTTTTATTGTTCATATGTTGTTTTTTTCTAAAGTATGAAAAAATCTTTAACGATCATTGACGTAGATCATATTTCATATTATCAGCATGTAGGTATATTCTATCAACTCTATTTTCAAATAATATTTAATGAGAAGCATAGATCCCATCAGCAACTAATGTCACTTAAGAGAAAACAGAGGACTTAAAATATATTTCGTTAGTGCATTTAAGAGAAAAGGATAGCATTCTCAAATTTCATTCATACCCGTTCAATCCTTTCTTTAATATTGTAATTTTATTTTTGACCAAAGGTTCTTCATCTTTTAATAGATTTAAACGATTTTTGATAATTTTGAATAGAAACGAGCTCGATCAGTTTTAGCCCCCAACCCAACAAGGCGAACTGACCAAGTGACGTTTATAACATTTGTCATGCTGATTAAGAATCTGAAATTAGTTTTCGTTGTTCATGAGCGGCGATTTTACAATTTGACATCAAAATTTGAATAGTCCAATGCATGGTAATTGATAAATCATTGATTTATCATTAAGCCAAAAGTTCTATGGTTATTACTATTAATCTTACATGTATCTTTTTCGAAGCCATTCGTGTGCGATAACAAATAATATAATTATAAAGATATATCATTTGATTACAATATTTCATTGCATAATTCATATTAGTTAAAAGCATTAGTAAAAAATAAATGTATATAAAGTGATATATTAGCACCCCTAATTTAAAAATTGGCCACAAACAGCGAAAAAAACCGTTGAAAGGCATTCCTAGTTTTAAAATTATTTTTGATAGTGAAATAGTTATTGATATTGAACGGGACATGTAGCATCATCGACACTGCCTTCAAAATTCGTGAGAATTTCCCAGGTTATTCGAGATATAGGAAAAACAACTCTGTATCTACATCGCTATATACCTTTATATAAAAAACATACTTTATAATATTGTTAATTCACACTGATACAATAATAATTCTATTACTCTTTTATATCAGAAACTTTTTATGCAGAACAACAAGAATTACTTTCAAATTTTTAAACAACGTTTCAATTAATATAGAATTCAGTAGTCAGATCTATACTTTGCCCGGCCAACAGAAATAGTTAAGCCACTCCCACAAATGTGCGCTAAATTTAAATAGAATTTTTTCTATTGGCTTAATTTTTAAAGCACGTAACACAAGCAACCATATAAGCATTTATGTCCTGCAAGAACAGGGACAAACTTGATTATTAATTTGTACAGTGTGAAACTGGGCACTGCATACATTGGTTCAATTTAGTGGGGTGTGGCTTAACTATTTCTGTTGGCCGGACAGAGTATAGTTGGTCACTTAGAGGCTAAAATACAATGTAACTGACCAAGCACCATTTGCAATGTATTCTCTTGGTTTATATTTGGGCACTATTTCATACATAAGTGGCTACGTTTACCGTTATTTTTATTTTGCATAATTTTAATACTATTATTTATTAGGCGATTCATGAAAGTATTACTAATTGTAAGAAGAATAAAAATATGACTGATTATTTTTTAATATACAGCCTGTCAGAAAAATAAGTACTTATAAATGGCCTTAAACTGAACATAACATACTCCAAGTCAAGTGGCGTTATGTGTAATATTTTTGAGTTATGATTCGTAAAATTTAATTTAAAAATGTGTAATCAATACTTTATTATATAGAATATTTACAAAAATTTCGTTTAAGTTTGTTATAACGATGCCATTAAAGCCATATGTAGTTTTTTTTTAAATAATCAAAAAAGTAATTGCATATTAAATATGCATTAAAATAGAAAAGAGAGGCTAGACAACAATGCCTCAAAATTGAAACGTGAAACAAAGTTGCTTATCTAAATTATTTTCCGGTAACATAAAATGTTTATAATAACAAAGTTCAGCACATTTATTCTGACACATGATATTAAAACAAGAAAATAAATGTACAATAAACAGTTTTAATCAGAAGACATAATATTCAAAAAATAAAATAAATTAGCAATAAAGCACATGCTAAATGACGTCACTCTTTTGTAAGCACATGGAGACAATAATGTGTTGCCATATTCTAGAAAATTAAAATGCTTTTTCTTCAAAATATTTTATATTTAGGGATTATTGTATAAAAACTTTTATCATTTAAATTGAAGTCAGGAATAACCCAGTTAAGTCTCAATAGCTATTTGTACACCCTGTATGTATATGAAGATGTATCATTTTGCAGTATTCTTTTTTTCAGTTTGCACTCGACTCTACACTTGCAGAAAGGTAAAATGATAAACCTGTTAAAAATTCAGCCCTTAGTATTAGGAGGTGCCCCACCGCGAATTTCTATATCACATTTGAATAAGATGGAAATGTTTTTTTTAATTTGTTATTTTATAATCCAATATACATTTTTATAGTAAATTGAACGCTTTACAAAAAGGTCTGTTAAACTTTTTTCGTAAACATACCCATTCAAATGATATTCTAGTTCAAGGTTCAAAATAGATAAAAACAATTTGTTTTTAAATATTATAACGTAAAGTGTAAGAAAGTTATTATATAGACATTTTAAAGGTGGAAATAAAAGTACATACAATTACTTCTAGTTGAAAATTTCAACAGTAACCATTCGTAACAACAGATTTTGAAAGGTAACACATCGCAGCACTCAAATTTATTACATGGAAGGTGTTTTAATAATGCTGAATAGATATTGCTTGCATCTAAATAGCAAAGTGCTAAATTACACGTAAATTCTAAAGTTTTAGAAAGATGAAAGACACAGAAAAGCAGCACATCATCATTGCCTTCGAGCAATGCGAGTAGTTATTTACGGTAGTCTGTTTTTGAAATGCGAGAGGAAGGTGAGGCTGTTATTAATGAACGGAGCCGGGAACTTCCAAGTTCTCCAAATTAATAAACGACTCTATATTAGCTGTTATAAGCAACAGACAGCGTCGATTCGTCATTATTTTCCGCTACATTAAACACATACTTCATGCCGTTTCCTGTTCATTTTATCCAATCGAAAGTTTCCAAAGTCGGTCGCCGATCGATCGTTGTTATTATAACCTCTTATGTGTTCTTGAATAAGTTTGCCTCGTTTGTTGTTTAGTTTTCCTGTATCTTCTATCTAATAGATAACTAACAAGGAAATATTGCTGCCGAGGACTAATAGCAAAAACCCCGAAATATATTGAAAATCTTGTTTTCGTCTTGTAGTAGTCATTTTTACACTTTTTGCTCTTCCTTCCTGTTTACCTTAATCTTCAGACTGGCAAAATTTTTCTTCGCACACTAATCGATCTTTCAAAACACTTTTCAATTTCTTAAGTTTAACCAATACAATTCTATATCAAGCTTAATAACCTGATAATGATATAGCTATTCATTACACTGGTCTACAGTGGTTTTGTTGCCCTAGAAATAAGATTGTCTTTGGATATATTTATGCTCACAATTCATGAAACTATCAATGATTTTGTAAGATTTGCTCTCGTTTTCTTTTAAATCTTTATTTTCATTTTACATTACAAAAATCGAAAAACAAGAAACAAAATAACAGATATATTTATAATGTCAATTTTGTTTTAAAAAATTAGAATACATCGAAGTCAATAGAGAGGAAAATGTCAAAAACATATGTTATATTTCCATAAAACGCCTTTTATGAGCTTTTCTTTTATAATTTTTCAGGAACAATCTCTCTTTAAAGATCAGCAGTAATCTGCCATCATGTGACAATCCCATTGGCCCTGATACCTTTCCTCCATCACTTTTAGATCCTGGTGGAACTACTCTCCCTGTTCATCACTATAATTTCCTAAATTATCCGGAAATTTATCCAGATGATTGCGGAGACAGTATAACTTGATACTCATATTTGCTCCTAGAGTCTGAAAGTTTGTCAGCATATTTTTTACAATTTCTTCATAATTTGGTGTTATATGGTTACCCAGGAAATTTTCGACCCCCAATACAAAACTTTTCCAAGCTTTACTTTCCGAAACAGTCATAACTTTAATAAAATCTGTGTCTTTCATCAATTGCCGTATTTGAGGACCATCAAATATTCCACCTTTCAACTTTTCCATACGAAGCTTCGGAAATTTGTCCAACGCTTTTACAAATTACTTTATCATTCCTTACTTAATATGTAATGGTGGAAGTTTGATTTTGTCTCTGCTCACCAACGACTCCCTTATTACATTGGTTTTACCGACAGTTAAAGAATTTCTTACAAGCGGAGCAAAGGGTCTGAAAGCGGGGATCACGTGATGTTTGTATGCGCGAAAAAGTTGCGCAGAAGCCTAATCATGACTGGAAAAATACATTTTATTACTAACAAGCCGATAATTGTTCAAAATATAAAATATGTAAATAGCATAAAAACACATTCAGTACTTTCATGAATATATTCGTAATTTGGGCACTTGTAAACATAAAAATTTGCAAAGATATCCAGGGCAACACAAATTTTTTTTTTGTAGAGCTGTGTTATTAGATAGACTAATTTGTGGATAATTCTTGGAGAATACGGAAGCCCAGAAATAAAATTTCTAAAATGTTACTGTAAATCTCGAAGTTTTTGACGTGATAACGTCTCACTCTGAGATGCACGTTTGGAAAGTTTGACTAACAAAAGTTTAAACTGAAAATTGTTTAATATTTCGTTCAATATTAGTATGGGACAAAAGTTTATGTAGATAATAATTTCTGACCAATGTGATAAAATAAACACATATTTAAGCACGTGGTACATAGGTATCCGTTTATTTTTAATACCGTACGTATTATTTAATTGCGGTTTTAAATGCCTAAATTATTGGTCTTTCTTGTGCAGTCAAAATAAAATAATTGTTACTAGAACGAGACGTTATATTAATTTATGAAAAATTATTTTTATGAGAATAAAACTAATTTTTTAATTATTTTGCAACAGTTGCAAAATTTAATGTAATTTTATATGGTATGAATTACAACTTCAAAAAAAACTCCATGATAAGAAAACAGTCTCACAGAATAATTCGAAGACACGGCAGTTAAAAAAGGTTTTATTATCAATTTTTAACAGAATCGAATTAAAAGTTAAATAAAATTGGTACAGACATTTTTAAATTTGCTTTAGAAGTATTGGCCTACCTTGCATTTATCAAAGCTAAATAATGGTTAAAAATTTAACCGACATAATATCCAAACGATAAAATACAGTTTGATTTCCAAACACGATAAGGCGCTAGTAAAGTGGCCGATTTCACCATGTTAGATAGACTATAATTTCAACGTGCCTTTCTGCACGAGTGTGGAAATGGCCTTCTTTTGCACTTCTCCCTTCAATTCAAATTATAGATTAACCATATCATATTTATATCACAACAATAATGTGATCCAAAAAAACACATTAATTACACAGTCACACAAAGTAAAAGTCATGGTCGGGTCAGAAGATCCGACCATAAATTCTATATGTATTTGGGATCGCTGAATTCGAATCCGAGGTCAAAAATACCCCTGCACGTCTGAGTTCCGACATAACCTCAAAAAAATTATTTTTTTGGAAATTTAAGATTTTAACGTTGTGATTGAAGCTGTAAAGTAACCAACCGGTTATTATCACATAAACCCTTAACCTCATTACTCTATAACTTCATATTCCCATAACCTCACAACTAAACAATCTTAAAACAATCGTAATCTTACCAATTAAACACCAACTAAAAAATGTTAACTGAAGTTCTAAACGAAAAACGAATCAGTAAAACACCGTTTTCCCGTAACCTTGTAACCCTATCACCCTACGACCCCATAATTTTATAACCCCATAACTCAATAATCACAATAACTTCAGCAATTAAACACTGAAATTTTTTTAATTAAGCTTTTCGGAAGAAGATACAAAGCGTTAATCGTTGCATAGATCATTTAATGAGAAAAGAATCCGGTATAGTACCAAAAAGAACCTGACACTTGATTTAAGAATCTGTTTTACCGATCGTCCATTCTAATCGTTTAGTTTCAAATTTGTTTACTCTAATCATTCAATTTCCATTTGGTTATTTGTTATTGGGTTATAGGGATACGGGGTGAAGGGATTATAGGTTTTGTCTAATTGGTTTTTAGTTTACAGCTTAAATAACAAAATTTCAGTGTTTAATTGTTGAAATTATTGTGGGTATTGAGTTATGGGGTTATAAAATTATGGGGTCTTGAGGTGATAGGGTTAGAAGGTTACGGGAAAACGGTGTTTCACTGATTCGTTTGTTTGTTTAAAACTTGAGTTAAGATTTTTTAGTTTGTGTTTAATTGGTAAGATTACGATTGTTTTAAGATTGTATAGTTGTGAAATTATGGGAATATGAGGTTATTGAGTAATGAGGTTAAGGGTTTATGTGATAATAACCGGTTGGTTACTTTACAGCTTGAATCACAACGTTAAAATCTTAAATTTTTAATAAAATAGGTTTTTTGAGGTTATGTCGGAACTCAGACGTGCAGGGGTATTTTTGACCTTGGATTCGGATTCAGCGACCCCAAATACATATAGAATTTATGGTCTGACCTTCTGACCCGACCATGACTTATTTTTTGTGTGGCTGTGTTATGGATTACTGTGAATTATTAAAAAGTTGAAATAGACAATTAAAAATGTAATGAAAAAAATAATTCAATCCCTAGATCCCATTCAAAAGAAAATATACCTACCGTACATATTTCAATTTTTTTAAATAACACAGGAATTTATAATTCTTATTTGGTGCAGTTAGGTAATTTGAATCACACGTTAAAATTTTAAATTTTCCAAAAACTTAAATATCTTCACCTTAGTCAATCAGACTGAGTTTTGAAACTTTCGGACACTCCCCCCAAATCAAAAATTTTATTCCCCCAAATTTTTTTTGTGTTTAAATAAAGATTCCTTGCATTTTTAAAATTAAATGCGACAATTAAAATGTGAGGGAAAACGATAATTCCCATTGAGCCTTTCAAAAGTAAAGACACCTACGTCATATTTCAATTTAAATTGAAAACGGGAAATTTTCATAATCATTTGGTGCATTAGGAATTGCTATTAATCCCTTTAAAAAAATTTTTAAAAATTTATTTACATAGTGGGACAAATTTAAATTTCCATAGCCTCGTTAAAAATATTTATTTTTAAAATACATGATTCCGTCATTTTTCAAAAATTAAACAAACTTATGCTTAAATTGAAAAATTATTGGCATTGAGCCAATGCAAATACGAAAAAGCGCAAATGGTCAAAGCCGAAAAACAAACTTTTGGAAAACACTAAAAAACAGGTTAATTAAATTTAAATTTTACCCCCTTTCTAAAAAATACTGAACATAGGGGACACAAAATTTAGCCATACCAGAAAATATATTTTTTTAAAAAGATTCCGTCTTTTATTAAAAAGGTTTTGTTTAATCGAAAAATAATATGGCATTACAAATTCTAATGTAATTAAAAGTGGCAAATGGTACAAATTCCAAAAATTACTTTGTACACTACAAAAGGTATTAATTTTCCAATTCCCCCATCTACAAAATTAAATTGGTACCCCTTTTCGAAATCTCTTTCTTTTATGTTGTATTTAAAATAAAAAGGTAGTTTATAATACAACCAAACTTCAAATTAAAGTTTTTTAAAATTTTGAAATTAAAAATAAATTTAATTTAATTTTTTAGGAACAAAAAGGGACACGTAATAATCCCCAAAATTTAAACAAGCTTTGGGTGCTCTTATCGCATCTTCAGTTCTTTTCGATTTTTTAAAAATAAAAAAGGGTAGTTTAAATGCAACCGCAAATTCATACCTGATGTTTTAAAAATTTGCTATCAAATAATTTAATCTTAATTTTTTTGGAAAACACAAATGGTTAAAAATCCAAAATTTAAAATTCGTGCTGATATCGCATCATTAAAGTTTATTTAAAAATTAAAAAAATTTAAAATAAGAACTTAATAAAAATCATAGATGTTTTTATTAAACACAAATTATTTGCCTACAATTAAAACTATTTTTCCCTTAAAACTAACCCAAATTAAAATTTTATTTCATTAAGTTTAAAGAATTTTTTCATCAATTTTTAATTTTTTATTAAGTACCCTTTGTTTTAAAATTTTTAAAAGATAACCAGCAAATTTTAAAATTTAGATTAAAATTTTTGTCAAAATTTTAATTTGTAAACAAATACCCATTTTTATTTTTAGATAAAAGCTATATTTAATCTTTTAAATGTTAAACGGTACAAATTGGCTTGATTTCAAAGCAAAATTGAAAAACCTACATGTCAAATATCATCATTCACGGCATTCAAAACTGAAAATAAAACTAAGAATAAACTAGCTCAGATCATAACAAGTCTTTTCTATTTAAGTACTATAATTTATTCGCCGAATTTAAGCCAAATTCTAAATACATTGATAAATAATTAGAATGCCATTAACTGGGTGGGATGTTAAATAAAATTTAAAATTTTACAAATGAAAAGTTGTTTTCAAAATAGATAAATCTGCCTTTTCCGTTTGCGCTGGCAAGCAAGGGTCGATCCGTCAAATGACAATCATTTTTATATGGCACTGAATTATGTTTTGTCATAAGATTTTTATCTACAAAATAAAACGACTAGAAGAAGACATTTGGACTGTTATCAGGACAACTTCTGAAAAATATACGTCTGTAGTGACATAATATATGCAAAATATTACATAAATGTTATTAATCCGTTCACCACAATATTAAAAAAAATAGAATATGAATTTTTAGTTATCAGATTTAGTAAACAAAATACTTGAGGAGGTCTTCAGACTGTATTTTGCTCAACATTTATTAATTGTATTTTATTAAGTTTAAACACTAGTTATAAACCAAAAGGCTAATGAAGCTAAGGCTATTATTTCAAGTTATTTTTTTTTTAGAAATATTGAAGATATATTATCATTCAAAAACTTTATCACTAGGTAAATACCTAATAATTTTTTTGGTCCTTTTAATTTAAAAGTTCTAAGAATCTCCACCTATTTTGTTTTTCCACAATGTCGTAATTTATAAAATAAAAAAAAATTAACAAATTGGCATCCACTTCTTAACCCATCTGTGTCTTGAACATTAAAAAAAGTTCTGTAGTGGTTTTAATCCTTTGAAATAAACCATGTTAACAACTTTAAGTTGAAAAAGTATGCACTTTAGCTACGCAATTTAAGAATTTATGTTTTTGTAAGTAATAGTTTGTTTCTTTAGTAAAAGATATTTGATAGATATTCTTAGGTAAAGCTAGAGTTACCTACTTAACGACTAAGAATGTCCCTTATCTTTATTATTGCAAGCAATCTCCCTTTTTCCGTTTTTTAGGTTGAGGTAAATTTTGAAGAAACTTATAATATAACTTGCAAAGATTGCGTAAATCCAAAACAGGCCAGATAGAATATTGTGAATAAATTGTAATAGAGTTCTCAGACTAAAAGTAGAGACATTTACTACAAATATTCACGAATCACGCACAGCTGTACTTCTTCATCATGAGATATTTTATTAGAACATCTTTATATTTTATTCCCCAATTTGGCGAAAGTAAACTTTTATACACCATTACTAACAATAAGTGTTTACAGTTTCTATTCAGAATAAAATTACTTATTTGTGTTAAAAATGCTTAGTAGTTATAACAAAAATTATGTAATAAATACTATTAGAAAATTAATAGAACAAAAAATAATTCAATTAATTAGACGTTTTGTATTATACTAATTTGATTTAAAATATATTGATCTCAGAATAATTATTTTCTGCGGAAAAAGCAAGTGATAGCTTTCTCAACAAATAAAGTGAGGTAAAACGTGCAATGAATGGCCGATTTGTTGCATCGAGAACTCTCTTGGTATAAAAATATAGTACCTACAAAAATTAATAAACCCAAAACAACCGTGACAGTTGAAATGGGATATTATTTTCAAAACTAACTATAAAAAGTCTAAAGAATGACTGGGTATAGCCCAGTGAATGACCAATTAATTGATTCACTTATTAAAAACAAATAATTTACAAAATTTATTTTAAGTACTATATAATAGATAATTAGAAGATATGTGTACAAAAAGCACTTAAATACCTATTTAACATTTTATTAAAATATATAATTACCTACCATGTGCTTTTAACTAATTTCTTTCTTTTAACATTTTTTTGGGGCGAAGACTAGTATCATAATTTGTTAAATATAAATATTCTGCCGTTTATTTGTAACTCAATCAGGATATCCGCTTCTATTTTTTCGGTTTCTAATCGAATTTACTTTGTTAAATCGTTATTATATAAGTAAAGTGTTTGATAAAAAAACGAATATTATTGTAAAAATCGTCATTTTTCAAAAATTGTAGTTAAATGACAGTAATAATAATCAAGTAACAAGCAAACTGCAATACAAATGTAATTGTTTAATTGTTTTTATTGCTTTTATTTTTTGAAAAAGGAAATATACAAGATTGCATAAGTAAATATATCACGAATATAAATTAATTTTTTTAACAGATATAAACATTATTTCTCGTAGCAGTCATTCACTGATACGTGGTCACAGACCAGATGGTTTACCCTAAAAATTTTGTAAGTAATAATTGAGTAAATATTCCTATATGATGAATTATAAATGTAAACAAGGAGTTTTCTGATACCTAACGTTAGTTATATGCATGCAGTAAAACTCAACGTGGCATTAGTATAATTCAGATCCAATTTAAACTAAAAGTTTGGCTAAATCTAAACAGGAAAACTTTCCCTTATTCTTGGAAAAGGACATTAGACGAAGGCAATGTATTCGTGAGGGACCAGCAGGACCGGAAGGTGCTCTTTGCAAGTTCAGCCGGACTGGTGAGCCCTGCTGATATGGGCACAACTTGGAAACTTGGAGAACTTGCCGGTGTTTGCCTTTGCGCCTCGCTTCACGTGAAATGTGCATGCGGGCATCGAACTTAAAGCTTTGCTTAGGTCCGCTGCTTTCACATAATCTTCCTTAGAATGTTAAAACATAAAATACTCTCGACATAATTAAGCGAGGGGCTCTAATGCATATTATACGCTTACAATGTACATATTACGAACTCGACAAAAAAACAGAAATAAAACGTTAGTTGTTCTTATTTATTTGTAAGTCTCAGTGTCACCTCGAGATACTACTCTTGTAAGCTGCCAGAGCCAACAGAAGCCTCGAAGGAGAAAACTGCCAAAACTTTCTCTGATAAAATTGAATATGGATAAAACTGGAAGAGAAAATTCTCAAGAGCTTAGCCGACACATTCTGTCAAGTGGGCGACTTCATAATGAATGTAGGAAATGCCAATTCAATTTATAAAAGTCCTACTACACATTTTTTAATAGTTATTAAAGCTTTATTTAAATAAATACAAGAACATTCTTTTTCAGACGAACTTTAATTTTAGTTTATGCTCCTTGTTAAACGGTAAATAATTCTAGAAAAAGTATTTAATTTTTTTAGATTTTCTGTTACACACTGTTATAAGCTATAAACAACAAATAATATTTGTGTTCGTACTCGTGGTCGAAGAATAACGACCAGAACAAAAAAAAAGACAAAAATAGACCCTTTTCTTGTAAAAGAAACAGTAAAAACCATCTTAAATTTCATAACTGTTGAGAAATTTAAACATAAATTAGTATTTAAATACAATTGAAGTGCCGTAGTCAAAACATCAAACTCTTGTAGTATGAAACTTTTTCATCCTATTTTACAATACCCATTTTGAGCAGCAATAACACCGTACAAACCCGTTCTTTAATCCTACCAGGTATTGCACTTTTAAGAAAAGTTGTAAAATTTAACTTCGAGTAATTGAAATATCTACTAAGAGAAACTCGAATTTAAGAAATTGTAAAACGATTCGACTTATCAAAAAATTCGAGTTATCGATATAAAATTATTAACATTAAAATAGGCATGTCCTAGGTAAAGAGGTTAGAGTTTGAGGTATCAAAAATTCGGTTTATCGAGATTCGACTTATGTTCTAGCTTTTTCCCTACATAAAATCTTTAATTGACACTAATTTTAATTTGAAATAGAAAAGATTAGTAGTTAAATGCAATAAATACAAGTGCATATTCGAGTAAAAATGGCACATTTCCAAGCGAGGAAGCAAATGAAGCGCGACGCGGAGCGGCGCGCTTCATTTTCCCGAGATCGGAATGTGCCACTTTGAGATCGAATGTGCAAACTCGGTTTTAAGCACGATTCACACTAATTAATTTACTTTCTTAGATTGCTAACTTCATACTGTCGAATTCTCGTAAGTTGTGCGCGCGCATCTCCCATTGCCTGCTAAAATTTTACTCTCAACCCCCAAAAGAACCATAACTTCAAAAATCTAAAATTTTACCTTCTGTAATTATTCGTTAAAATGTAAGTAACATCCGAACATACATTTTTTTCGTCTCCGTAAATAATATAGTGGTCAAACATTGTTTACTTTTCAGTTTATGATTAATTCAGAAAAGTATTAATTTTTAAATTCCCAGTCCAATTAAAGTTGGTAAATTTAAAAACTAGAGTAATTTTTTGTAAAAGGGTTAAAGTGACAGCTTTTCGTTTCACTTCGCGAAAGATACGTTAGGTGTGCACGGATTTGCAAAGCGTGTAGAAGCAACGGACCCGAGGACAGTTGAATCTCACCCGTGGGGGCCGTAGAAGCCCCGAGTCTGAGATTTATTTCTGCGGCTCGCATGTCCAGCTATTCTAATGAAATATCGTATTCATAGGACGGACATCCTTCGGGAACACCTGGTCGTTCACATAGTAGTTCACCTACATCTTCGCGCGCAAGAATAAATAACAATAATAATAATACGTTATCCTAAAACGATTCTTCAAAAAAAAAAACTTTTATACGAAACCTTCAATTTAAATGCTTTAATAATTAAACAAAAACATTTATATCGGTTTTTTTTTCAGACTTTTAGAAATAAAAAAATATAGTTAATATAATAGAATTATTAAAGGCGAAGGTTTACGAATCGAATAATCTTGCAACAGATTTGCTCTCACAACTCCAGCTAAAGGTAATTATCATCATAAAGTGGACTCTACGAGCTCTCGAGGTTGCCGTAAAGGAATGCTTCATTTCGCCGTCCCCAAAACAAACATACGCCTTCTTGTTGCTCCCTTTACGCCCCTCATCAGTCCTTTCAAACCCCTCATTCAGTCGCAGGACGAAGCATCATTGCTGCACTGCCCTAAAGAACGTAGGCCCCCGAGTATACCCCAAGGAGCACCCCCGAGCACCTAAAGTAATTATGAATACGATGAATTCCCGTTCCTTTTTCCGCCTAATGTAGTTATTTCCATTCTTATTCTTGTTAATAGTTAACAAACAGTGCGAGGAATGAAAAAATAAATAACAAATTTAACGAAACGTTACTGAAAGTAGAACAAAGAAGTAGAAGACTGAATGAATTACTACAACTACGTAAGTACTTAACAAACTTCCTCGTTGATTATTCCTTTAAAGATAATATAAGCTAATCAAATTACGGCTAAATAATTTGAGCCACTTAAGGATGAATTTATGTTTCCTTTTATCCGTAATAAAAAGAGCTACCTCATCTTAGAGACCTCGGTCGAAATAAAACGCATTAAAGAAAACCGAAACAAAGAGATGTCATCAACTTGCGGAAAGAGTAAGCTATCGTCTCTGGCCGGTAGTCTTTTGATTCAAAAGAGAAATTTTTAAGTGAAAAGTTTAGTTCGAATGCAATCATCGAGATTACGCTTTTACGTAACTATAAACATGACACACTGGCGTAATAAAAATTTTTAAAAGTTACCAACGGCAGCAATCCACTAAAATACAGTACTTCTTATTTGAATTATTAATAAAGAAGGGACTTAAGCATCAAATACAAATAATCGCATTCCACATAATATCAAACTTCTCCGAAAACCGAGCGGAAACCCTAAAACGGAATATTTTGAAGACGTAATGTATTCTAATGAATTATAATTGATGCACTGTCTCATAAGAATTTATTAAGAAAGACTTGCATATTCGCCGAGTTTTCTTCCGGTCCTCATTACAATAGAAATAGGTCTACTGAGAGAAGATAATGAATATTAGCATGAAAAAATTGGTTTTTGAAATAACCCTAAGGAAAAAATTAGATAGATTTTCTTTATTTATTTTTCTATTCCCAACCTAATACATATTCAGATAAGCACAAAGCTTATAATGAAGAAGAATATTAGTAAAATCGATCTAAATATAAATTAAAGTACAGTAAAACCTCGATTATCCGGACCTCAGTTATACGGATTCGCGATTATCCGGATTGTCAACCGCGTTTATTTTTGCTGTTAAAACGGGACAGTGGGGTTCACGGACGACAACAGCAAAAGGCAGACAGTTATACGCCGCCATAAGAGCAAACAATTTAACAGCAATATCCACCGGAGAACCCACCTATTGGCTCACCGACAGGATGAAAATACTCGATTTACTGGATTTCGGAATCATAAAAGGAATAAACGAAAAACAAATCAAAACAGAGTCTTGCTTCGATTTATCATCCGACCATTCACTAGTTATAATAACATTGTTTTCCCGCATTCTAGAACGACAAAAGCAACCAACACTATACAGCAAGAAAACAAATTGGGAAATTTACAGATCAACGATAAACCAGCTAATTAATTTAAATATACCGCTGAAGACACCCAAAGAACTGGATTTAGCAGTAGCAGATTTAACAAAAGCAATACAAAATGCAGCATGGACAGCGACCCCTGACTATAACTGTGAGACCATCAAGGAAAAGTGTCCTATCATAATTAAACAGAAAATTGCTGAGAAAAGAAAACTTAGGAAGAAATGGCAATGCACAAGAAGCGAAGTGGATAAAAACCAACTTAACAAAGCCACAAAAGAGTTAAAACAAACATTAGAAAAACTCAAAATCAATCAATCCAGGATTACCTTAGTAAACTATCACCACTTGAAGCAACAGACTACTCACTCTGGAAAGCCACCAGGAAATTGAAGAGACCTAAGATACACGTACCACCAATCAAGGACGGAAATAATAAATGGGCTCGGAGTAACAAGGAAAAGGCCGAAGTATTTGCAAAACATCTAGCCACCGTTTTTCAACCAAATAATATAGACGAACCGGAACAGGAGCAAATTATAAGACAATTTCTTAATGCACCATATCAAATGGAACTACCTATTAAAAACATCACTTTTACAGAAATTAAGGATACAATACAACATAATATAAACCCCGGTAAAGCTCCAGGTTATGACTTAATAACTGGTAAAGCATTGCAAGAACTTTCAACTAAAGGGTTCAAAGCTTTACAGCAAATATTTAATGCAATACTGAAACTAGGGCATTTCCCCAGTCAATGGAAAGTAGCACAAATAATTATGTTGTTAAAACCTGGCAAAAAATCCTAATGAAGTGGCATCTTACCGTCCAATCAGTCTATTACCAGTTCTTTCAAAAGTCTTTGAAAAGTTATTTTTGAAAAGATTGAAACTAATTTTAGACGATAATAAACTTATTCCAATTCATCAATTCGGTTTTAGAAACCAACATAACACTGTTGAACAAGTACATCGGTTAGTTAATGTAATCAATCTTGCTTTCGAAAAAAAAGAACTACTGTGCAGCGGCATTTATGGACATCAGCCAAGCCTTTGATAAGGTTTGGCATGAAGGCCTACTGTTCAAGCTAAAACAAAATCTTCCACACACTTTTGTCACTATCCTTACTTCTTACCTAACACACAGGTTTTTCCTAGTTAAATTTCAAGACGAATATACTGATCTGGTACCGATACAATCTGGTGTACCACAAGGCAGCACTTTAGGACCCATCTTGTACCTCCTGTACACCGCAGATCTACCAACAACCGACAAAACTACAACAGCCACGTACGCAGATGATACGGCAATCCTAGCACTGCATGCTGATCCAATTATTGCGTCACAACATCTTCAAGAACATCTAAATAAGTTACAAGATTGGCTGACCACTTGGAAAATAAAGGCAAATGAATCTAAATCGATAAATGTAACTTTTTCATTAAACAAAGGCACTTGTCCCCCAGTCACACTGAATGGTAAACAGCTAACTCAAGCAGACGACACAAAGTATCTTGGAATGCACTTAGATAGGAGACTGACTTGGAGAAAGCACATATTTACAAAAAGAAAACAACTTGGTATAAAATTTCGACAAATGTACTGGATGATTGGAAGAAATTCACAGTTATCACTACAAAATAAACTCCTTTTGTACAAAACCATTCTGAAACCTGTCTGGACCTATGGCATCCAATTATGGGGAACAGCCAGCAATTCTAATCTTGCAATCCTACAGCGTTTTCAAAACAAAGTTTTAAGATCAATGGTTAATGCTCCGTGGTACGTTCCTAATAACCTAATCGCGAGTGACCTAAAAATTTTATCAGTTAACGACGAAATCAAAAGAGCTAGTGAGACTTATAGCGCAAGAACTGTAGTGCACCCAAATGTACTAGAAATTTGTTTGACAACACTGGTGAAGTGCAACGTTTTAAGCGATTCAAGCCAAATGATTTAATGGACCGATTTAATTAGTTTCTAAATCTAGGATTAAACTTAATTTTTATTTACTATTATAGAAAGCTTTTTGTTGGACGGTCTAGGAGTGGGCGTAGATTGTAGGGTAGGCCAAAGGAAGGATCGGAGCTTCTGGGGATGGTTGGGGTCAGGGGTAGGCCAAAGAAGTGATCGGGGCTTCTTGTGATGGTCGTTGTCAAGGGTCGGTCAAAGGAGGGCTGAGGAAATAGAGAAAAAGGGTGTTAAAATAGATTACATACTTTAAAGGTTGTTCAGCACGCAGGGGTGCTGAACTGGGTTTCTCTCAAGTTGGTCAATGAAGCGTTCATTAACGGCTGTTCAGCACGCAGGGTGCTGAACTGGTAAGTGTTCAAAAAAGCATTCATTAAAGGCTGTTCAGCACGCAGGGGTGCTGAACTGGTTTTCGTTAAAAGTGGTCAAAGAAGCATTCCCCAGAGGCTGTTCAACACGCAGGGGTGCTGAACGCGTACCCTCTGGGGCTTCAAAGCTACACACAGAATTCCTTTACATGTTTAGCACGCAGGGGTGGTCAAGTATGTACGCTCGTGGGCTCTAATTATGGCGTGTCAGGGGCAAGTTTGTTGTGTTGTCTTCTAGAACATCAATAAGGGCTGTTACATTAACCTAGAACACAAAATAAAATGGGGGCACTTCACGCTTTTTACTTTATTTCTCAAAAAACGGTAACTAACTATCCAATCAATAACAACCACACTCTCTACTTTTTTGTTTTCCAGAGCAACGAGAAATTTGCTCTCTCGATTTTTAACATTTCCTGCCCGCTATTCGTTAAAATGTTTTAAAGAATATTAAAATGTGTGAGTGTTGACTGGTAGCGGGCAAACTTTGGATATCGGTCGTTTTAAGGTGGCGAGTTGGGTAAGGACGGTCACAGTTCGGGTTAGCCCGTCAGATCCTGGATGGGTTTGTAGCACACGTCCCAAGGGCCACTTGGCGGGTGGATAACGTTCATCTACCACTAAGACCATGTCACCTTTTTTTATGTCGGGGCGGAGTTGATTCCATTTGTAAATGGATTGGTATCGTTGAAGGCAGGAGGTGGACCAACGTGTCCAGAAGCTATCGAGTGATTGACGCAAGAGTTGCCACCGTGAAAGGTGTGATAGTTTTAGAGGTTCCAGAGAGGGCTCAGGCATCAGGTTTAGAGCTTCTCCGATAAGAAAATAGCCAGGGGTTAAAATCGCAAAATCTTCGGGATCCTCGGTGATGGCACAAAGAGGCCTTGAATTGAGCACAGCTTCAATTTGGGTCAGCAGAGTGGACATTTCCTCGAAGGTCAGGAGTCTGTCACCAATCACCCGGCGTAAATGGTATTTAACAGATTTTACGCCAGCCTCCCACTTTCCTCCAAAATGGGGTGCTGATGGTGGGTTAAATTGCCACTCAGTGCCAAGCTGTCCAAGCAGGGCACTTAAGGATGAGGACTCTTTCGTGACGGCAGTAAATAATGTTTTCATTTCGTAGGAGGCTCCTTTAAAATTGGTGCCGCAATCGCTGTATAGTACGGTGCAAATGCCTCGTCGAGCTATGAATCGTTTGTATGCGGCGAGGAATGCTTCAGTTGTGTAGTCACTTACAAGCTCGAGGTGAATAGCGGAGGTAGCAAAGCAAACAAATAACGCTAGATAGCCTTTGTAAGTATTAGCTGCTTTCCCACGCCAGGTCTTGATATTAAAGGGACCAGCGTAATCGACACCAGTGTGTAAGAAAGCTCTGGAACGCGTCACGCGAGCTGCTGGTAAAGGCGCCATTAACTGTTGAGCGCGTGTTTGCCGATAACGAGAGCAAGGTACGCAATGTATAATAAAAGATCGTATAGGCGAGCGTCCGCCCAATATCCAATAATGGTTACGGATGTAAGACAGGGTAAGTTGAGTACCGCCGTGCAAAGTTTTATGATGAGCATCTCGGATGATTAATGTAGTGAAGTGAGATCTTCTACGTATGATGGCTGGATGTTTGGCTTCTGAGCTAAGGCTAGCGTTTTGGAGACGACCTCCTACTCTGAGAATGCCGCTAGCATCAAGAAGGGGTGCTAAGCGGACCAATGGATTGTTACGGGGCAGGCCTTTACAAGTCTCTAACGTCTGAATTTCCGTGGCAAAATACTGGCGTTGGAAAGACTTGACCAAGTAGATTCTTGATGCTTCTAGGTCGCCAGGGGTAAGCGGGTTATGAAAGAGAGAAAAACTTGGTATCCCTTTAAAGCACAGAATTGCGCGATCGTAAGTCGCTTTAGATCGGATAAGTTTAGAAAGCTTGGAGCAATTGTTCAGCATATCCGTAAACGGGAACTTAAGCATATTTGCGATGGAGTTAACAACTTTAGGTCTCTCTTCCAGATTATCAGGAATGAAGTCAGCCTGGAGCCCGACGGGCCAAACTTCAGCTGATTGAAGTAGCCAGCTAGGGCCGTTCCACCACAGTGGATGACGGAGAAGCTCGGTTGGGGTGAGTCCTCATGTAGCGCAGTCAGCAGGGTTCATTTTACCGGGAACAAAACACCATTAAGCTGAAGCTAAAAGATCTTGAATAAACCTGACGCGGTTGTGAACGAATTCCTTCCAACGCGATGATTGATTGTTAATCCAAGTATAAGTGATAGAGGAGTCGGTCCAGCAGTAACCAGGTGCATTCTGCCAATTCATAGCACAAATTACATGGTTGAGCAATTTAGCCAAGAGGACTGCTGAGCAAAGTTCGAGTCGTGGTATGGTGAGTTTTTTAAGGGGGGCCACTTTAGTCTTGGCGCATAACAAGGTGACGTTGGTTACGTCATTGTTACATACGCGCACATATAAAACGGCAGACATCGCTTTCTGGGAAGCATCACAGAAGCCATGTAATTCGAACGGAGATGAGGTTAGGAGATTGAGCCATCGAGGAATGGAAAGTGTTGGAAAAAACAATAAGAGAATAATCAAGTTAGTAGTTCAAGTAGTCATAGTGATAGAAATAGTTGAGAGTTAGTTATATTAATGTGTGAGTACGTTATTAATGAAAGTGGTAGTTAATTAGAGTTGTGATAAAAGGCTATTATATATTAATAAAGAATTAATTTAATACAGAACCGATCATATATTTAACATGGTAGCAGAGGCCAGTGGTTAAGTTCTGGAAGAGTAAGAATAATAGCTAAGTGAAAAACGGAGCAAATGCAAGGCATCAAGTTAGAAGGTGTTGAGAACTGGACAGTGTGGAAGTTCCAGGTTGCAGTAATATTAAAAGGTTTGGGATTAATGAAGCTAGTTGATGGCGAAGAAAAAAAACCAGAAGTAGATGGAAAGACCAAAGTGGAATGGGAGATAAAAGATGCAAAAGCTCAAAGTTTAATAGTTTCGAGAATGGGAGAAAAGGTACTATTACATATAATAAATTACAAGACTGCTGAAGAGATTTGGCGAAAACTAAAAAGCATACTAGAAATGAAGTGTAATACGTCACTGCATATAGTACAACAACAGTTTTATCAAGCAAAATTGGAAGATGGAAATATAGCAAATTTCTTAGCAAGAATGCAAAAACTGAAAAGCAAACTAGACCAACTTGGGGAAGAAGTGCAAGAACAAGCGTTAATAACGAAGATATTGATGTCACTACCAAGAAAGTATTCGCATTTCATCTCAGCGTGAGAATCGGCTTCAAAAGAAAGGCAGAGTATGGAAAACCTCACAGCAAGACTTCTAGTTGAAGAAGAAAGGTTAAAGCAACATAACGAGGGTGAGATAGTAGCATTAGCTGCCCGAAATGTAAGTAACAAATACAAAATTAAATGTTATTTGTGTGGGAAAGAAGGGCATGTTAAACGAGAGTGCAATTTAAATAGAAATCAAGGAAAAAGTTGTCATTATTGTAAAAAATCCGGTCATCTAATTAAAGATTGTAAATTTAAAAAGGAAAAAGAAAGAAATTTAGATAAACAAAGTAAAAATAATGCTTTTGTAGTAATGCAAAATGAAGTTCTTAAAAATTCGAATAACTGGATAGTAGATAGTGGGGCAAGTGAACATATGACAGGAGACAAATCATTTTTTAAAGAATATGAAAATTTAACAGAGAGTAGATTAATAGTAATTGGGGATGGGTCAAAATAGAAGCAATTGGAAAAGGAATTTATGTTTAGAAGCGTTTGATGGAAATAATTGGGTAGAATCAACAATAAATAATGTTTTGTATGTACCAAAACTTAAAACCAATTTATTTTCTGTAAGCAGAGTAACCGAATTAGGATATACATTAATAACAAATAATAAAAAATGTAGTTTTGTGAAAAATGGAAAAACTAGGGCTTTAGCGAAAAGAGTCGGAAAAAGTTACGTTATGGACTTTAGATTTAAAAGAGAAACTGGTTTAGTAGCTAATTCCATAATAGAGTGGCATGAAAGATTAGCCCATCAAAATGTCAATTCAATAAGGAATGTTTTGAAAGACAATAAAATAGATTTTAAAGATATACAAGGTTTTCAATGTGAAGCGTGTGTAGAAGGTAAAATTCATAGAAAATCATTTAATAAAAGCAAAACTGTAACAACTAGAGTTGGAGAAGTAGTTCATGTAGATTTGTGTGGTCCTATGGAAAACCAATCAGTAGGTGGTTCACGATATTTTTTATTGCTAAGAGACGATTTTTCAAAATACAGAAAGGTATATTTTTTAAAAAATAAAACCGAAACGGTTGAGTATATAAAAAAATATGTTGCATTAGCAGAAAATAATAACAATAAAATAAATGTTTTACGCACTGATAATGGTTTGGAATTTATAAATAAAGAAATGAAAACTTTTTTAGATAGCAAAGGGATAGTACATCAACGAACTGTAGCGTTTACCCCTGAACAAAATGGAAAGGCAGAGCGAGACATGAGAACAATCGTTGAAGCGGCTAGAACAATGCTAAAAGCAAAAAGTTTAGGAAAAGAGCTTTGGGCAGAAGCAGTGAACACGGTAATATATATCATAAACCGAACAAATAAAAATAAAGAAATAAATAAGACAGCATATCAAATTTGGGAGAAGAAAATATATAATATAGAAAACCTATCAGAAGTATTTGGCTCAATTGTGTACGTTCATATTCCAAAAGAAAGGAGGAAAAAATGGGATTCAAAAGGAACAAAAGGAATATTTGTAGGATATAGTGAGATATCAAAAGCATATAGAATTTATTTTCCAGAACGAAAAATAGTAGAAATAAAAAGAGACGTAGTTTTTATAAAACCCCAAATATGTATAGATGCTTATGAACAAGCGACTGAAGTAAATATGACTGTTGACATAAGTGAAAATACAGATAGTCAGGATATTATAGAGTCAAAAGAAATAACTGATTCTGATGAAATTATAGACAAGGGTCAAGAGGGAGTAATTAAAGATAACACAACTGTTAAAATCAATGGCGATGAAGGTAGAAAAAGTACAAGAATGGTAAAGAAACCTACTTGGATGGATGATTTTGAAACAAGTTTTGTGGCTATTGAAAATGAACCGTGGTCATATGATGAGGCAATGGAGAGGTCTGATGCAGAAGAATGGAAAAGGGCAATCGAACGAGAGTTACACGAGTTACATGGGAATAATACATGGACAGAAAGCCAAGTACCGGAGGGCAAAGAAACTATAAGCAGTAAGTGGATATTTAAGATTAAAAATGGTAGTAAGAAAGAAAAAGAATATAAAGCAAGGTTGGTGGCAAGAGGTTTTGAGCAGAAGGACAATTTTGATCTGAGTGACTTATATGCTCCAGATGCAAGATTACCAACATTTAGAATTTTTATAGCTATAGCTACCGAATTAAGTTTACCTGTTTACCAGATGGACGTTAGAGCTGTTTTTTTGTATGGTGATATCAAAGAAGAAGTTTACATGAAGTTACCAAAAGGAGCAAAATGTAAAAACGATGTAGTAAAATTAAATAAATTGTTGTATGGTTTAAAAAGATCACCAAAGTATTGGAACAAAAAGTTTGACTCAATTATGTTAGGTGAAGGTTTTGAGAGATCAACAAATGACTATTGTTTATATACTAAATATGAGAAAAGTGAAAAACTATTTTTACTTTTATACGTAGACGATATATTAATATTCGGAACGAGTAAGAGTCAAATAAGTTATTTGAAAACAGTGTTAAGAAAAAAACTTTAAAATGAAAGACTTAGGTTCAGTAAAAGATTATTTAGGCAAGGAACAGTTTTATAAACTTAAAAGAATGTGCGGGCAAAGTGAAGATAATTTTCTTATTGAGAGGGAGTGTTGGAAAAAACAATAAGAGAATAATCAAGTTAGTAGTTCAAGTAGTCATAGTGATAGAAATAGTTGAGAGTTAGTTATATTAATGTGTGAGTACGTTATTAATGAAAGTGGTAGTTAATTAGAGTTGTGATAAAAGGCTATTATATATTAATAAAGAATTAATTTAATACAGAACCGATCATATATTTAACAGAAAGCTGGTCCAAGGTTGTGAGTTGTTCTACATAAGTCATCCATTTTTGAGAGTACTTGTTTGAAAGTTCGTCGTCCCACTTAAGATTAGTCAACCAGAGGTCTTGAACAAAGGTTTTTGCGACTCTAACCACTGGCGCTAAAATTCCTAGAGAGTCAAAAATTTGGGCTAGAGCAGATAAGACCTTACGTTTTGTGACAGGGGTATTCATGATGAGCTTAACGTTAAAGTGAAAGGTATCTGAAGCAGGGCGCCAAACCACTCCGAGCGCATGCATAGTAGAGCTTTCGTCGAATGGTTGAATCATGGACTCTAGCTGACTTTCCTTAGGTACTGCGCTTAGAATTTCAGGGTGGTTACTGTTCCACTTTTGAAGGGGGAACCCGCCCGCCATGCAAAGCTTCCTGATATGGTCGATTTGGAATCTTGCTGATTCAATAGTGTCAGCTCCTCCAACGATATCATCAACATAGCGACCCTTTTGCAGAGCTTGAATAGCATGTGGATACTTTTCGCCTTCGTCAATCATGAGCTGTTGAAATGCACATAATGACAAAAACGCAGCGCAAGCCAAACCGTAGGTCACGGTGGTTAATTCGTAAGTAACAAGTTGAGATTCAACGGACCAAAGTATACGTTGGAATTTCCAGTCGTCAGGGTGTACTTTGATCTGCCGATAGAATTTTTCAATGTCAGCAGAAAATACGTAACGATGTAGGCGCAAGAAAAGCAGCACATCAAATAGGTCTAGTTGTAACTTGAACCCGGAATGTAGTAGATCATTTAAGGATTTTCCACTGCTGGAGCAACTGGAACCATTAAAAACAACGCGTAATTTCGTAGTCAGGCTAGATTCCTTGAGCACTCCGTGATGTGGCAGGTAATATACCGGAGTTGGCTCGGGACCTCCTCATGGAACTTGCTCAAGATGCTTCAGGTTTTTATAGACCTCGATAAAGTCGGCATACGCTCGTTGGAAAACAGGATGGGTAAGGAACTTCTTTTTGAGACTGAATAGCATTCGCTGCGCTCGGAAACGCGAATCTCCAAGCTGGTCGGGTGAGGTTTTGAAAGGTAACCGAACGACGTAGCGGCCCGTTTTGTCCCTTGTGTGCGTATTCTGAAAATGCTGCTCGCACTCCTCGTCAGCTTTGGAGATCTTTGACTGAGGAGCTTTAGGGACCTCATCTAAAATCCAAAATCTTTGTAGCGCTTCGTGCAATTCGTTATCGATACTGGCATTGAGCACTTGAACGCTTGATGAGGTGGGGCTAAACCCGGATGGACCAGAAACAATCCATCCAAATTTAGTAAGTTGAGCAGTTGGAGTAAACTCGTTGCCTTTAATCACTCCTTCTTCCAAGATTTGACCATATATATCGGCGCCGAGAATGACGTCGATTGGCTCAATACCCCAAAATTCAAGATCAGCCAATTGTAAATTTTGTAAGTGAGACCACATTTGATTTGGGATCTTGGTAGAAGGCAGTGAACCTATCAACTTGGGAAGAATATGGGCTACGATTATCATATCAAAAGCTGGTTTAAAATGCGCTTTAATAGGAAGATGCACAATACCACGGGTTCTAACGGTGGCGCAACCGCCTATGCCGATAATGGGCATCGAAGGAGAGAGACGTCGGAGGTGAAGCTGCTGTACAATACGCTCAGAGATTAGCGAGATTTCTGAGCCCTGATCAATTAACGCTCGTATCAAATGTTCTCCTCCGTCGGGAGATGTAATAATGAGCTTGGCAGTAGCAAGCAACACGCAACTGGGTCGATGCTTACCAACATGGTTTACGTGTGCAGTGGGTGGAGGCGAATTGGTATCAAGCTTTGTAAGGTTGGTTTCTGTAAACGCCTTTGTTGGAGTGCGATGTATGCTAGTATGATGTTTTTTCCCGCATTTGAGACATCTGTTGGGGGAGGGGCAGGCATGTAATCGATGCAAACCCAAACAATTATAGCAAAGCTTGTGGTTTACAATCAGGTTGTATCGTTGCTGACCTGTTAGATTTACATACTGAGGACAGCGGCCCACAAAGTGCATCTCCGAGCAGATAACACATCTTTCTGAAGCTCTCGGCTGTTGATTAGAATCGTCACGGCCGGCGTAATGTGCCTTAAAAGATGATGATGGAGTTGCATTAACGGATTTGTTATGAGTCGAGTGCTCATAGGATTTTAAGGTTAGTAGGCGAGACATTATGAAGTCGGATAATATTTTCCAAGTTGGCGGTTCTTTAGTGGATCCCAAGTGATGTTCCCAAGACTTGATGGTTTCGGGATCAAAGCGTTGCGTAGTGAGAAAGATCAGAAAGTCGTCAATTCCAGGCATGGAACGATGAAGCAATTCCATGGTTTGTCGGACTTGAGTTACTGAGGTGTAGAGGTGTTCGAGCTCTGCAGCAGAATCCTTAAGCATTCTTTTCATAGTGTTAGCGGAATGCATTGCATTGTTTAGGAGCACGCGGGGATTTTCATAAAGGCCTGTAATGATGCCCATGCTTTCTGAAATGAGCTTTCTGTCAGGGAAGTATTATTCAAAAAATGAGCCGCTGATCCAACTAGACAATTTTTTAGATAATGGAGCTTGTAAATAGGTGAAACGGTAGGGTTGGAGACAATTAACTGAACAAACATGTCTTTGAAAGGCAGCCATCCTGAAACAGTGCCGTTAAACTTGGGAAAGTCCAAAGGGGGTAAGCGAGGAGCATGATGCACTACTTGTGTGTTTTCGGAAGTGGAGGTGAATGAATGGGGCGCCGAAAGCTCTCTTAGCGGAGTATTATCGCTTGTAATTAAAGTCTGAATTCTTTCCGTGATTTCCAGATAAAGTTCTCGCGTCTTGCGGAAATGGTGGTGACTAAAGTAAGATCGCTGTAAAATCAGTTCCTTTTCAGTCTCATTAAGTTTGAGGACTGCCAAATTAATAGCATCGTGGTTGATGTCAAATTTATGCCATTGTTCTTCTAGGACTCTGCGTCGGACATCTAGGCGGTGTTCGTTGACGTTTTCAATTCCGACGCTTGTTAGATTGCGTGAGAAGCTCTTTAGAAATTCTCGGATTTCGCCCTGCTGATTCACATGATGTTGAACATGCTCGATTCTCATCGTGAATGCAGCAGATCCGGCTCGAAGGACCAAAATGTTGGACGGTCTAGGAGTGGGCGTAGATTGTAGGGTAGGCCAAAGGAGGGATCGGAGCTTCTGGGGATGGTTAGGGTCAGGGGTAGGCCAAAGAAGTGATCGGGGCTTCTTGTGATGGTCGTTGTCAAGGGTCGGTCAAAGGAGGGCTGAGGAAATAGAGAAAAAGGGTGTTAAAATAGATTACATACTTTAAAGGTTGTTCAGCACGCAGGGGTGCTGAACTGGTAAGTGTTCAAAAAAGCATTCATTAAAGGCTGTTCAGCACGCAGGGGTGCTGAACTGGTTTTCGTTAAAAGTGGTCAAAGAAGCATTCCCCAGAGGCTGTTCAGCACGCAGGGGTGCTGAACGCGTACCCTCTGGGGCTTCAAAGCTACACACAGTATTCCTTTACATGTTTAGCACGCAGGGGTGGTCAAGTATGTATGCTCGTGGGCTCTAATTATGGCGTGTCAGGGGCAAGTTTGTTGTGTTGTCTTCTAGAACATCAATAAGGGCTGTTACATTAACCTAGAACACAAAATAAAATGGGGGCACTTCACGCTTTTTACTTTATTTCTCAAAAAACGGTAACTAACTATCCAATCAATAACAACCACACTCTCTACTTTTTTGTTTCCCAGAGCAACGAGAAATTTGCTCTCTCGATTTTTAACACTTTTACTTACTTTGTATATTAAAGGAAAGCTTCATTGGAAGCAACTCCTACATGTTAAGTTAATTATTTTATTGTAGTCATATAAATTACTTATTGTCCAGAAATGTGGACAGATTGTAAGCAAGGAGGAGTAAAAAAAAAAAAAAAACGGGACACCTCGTAATCGTGCTTAAAACCGAGTGTGCGCATTCGAGCTCAAAGTGGCACATTCCGATCTCGGGAAAATAAAGCGCGCCGCTCCGCGTCGAGCTTCATTTGCCTTCCTCGCTCGGAAATGTGCCACTTTTCGCTCGAATGTGCACATCCTTGTATTTATCGGATTTGCCTATATTATTATTTTATTCTTCAATTCAAGAAATTTAAAGTCGAATAAATTAGATCTATTTTTTGTTTGAAAAAGGTTAAATATTTTATTCCTTTCGATAAGTTATCGTGGTCCTCTTCCGCACGCTTAATTGTAGCGAGCTTGATAAAAATATTTTAGAATGTACTTTCGAATGTTTACGTTTTTGATTAATTAAAATTGTATATGAGTCAAATTTTCTGAAGTGGGCCACTAAAAATCAACTATACTCTGTCCGGCCAACAGAAATAGTTAAGCCACTCCCACAAATGTGCGCTAAATTTAAATAGAATTTTTTCCATTGGCTTAATTTTTAAAGCACGTAACACAAGCAACCATATAAGCATTTATGTCCTGCAAAAACGGGGACAAACTTGATTATTAATATGTACCGTGTGAAACTGGGCACTGCATACATTGGTTCAATTTAGTGGGGCGTGGCTTAACTATTTCTGTTGGCCGGACAGAGTATAGTTGATTTTTATACAGTCGAACCTTGATAAGTCGAAGTCGAAGGGACAGCAAAAATAATTCGTCATATCAAAAACTCGAGTTACCAAAAGAAGTTCAGTTAAATACTTCCGTATATATATATCATTCATTTTTTATAGAAAATAACCAAAATTGATCTACGATTATTAACATTATTTATTTTTATTAAGACCATAAAAAATATAGTTATTTACATATTATTTACTGTTAAATTCAAAGTACATAATCTAAAATTGTTTTTCGCTTCATTGCTCGAAAATTTTACGTTTCTACAAATTTTTCCAGTGATCTTACCGATAATAATATATCTGTAGGAACATCTTCTTGGGCACATAGGAATAGAGAAATAGTATCTATTGCATTGTAAACTTGAGTTGTTGAAGGGATGTTTACTGTAACATCTGTGTCACATTCATATTCACTTTCACTTTCACAGTTTTCTTATTTCCTTCTAGCACTTTACTTATAATGCTTTCATCGCTAGGAATTTCAGCAACTTCCAAATCTTTATCAACGTTGACATTTGCAATTTGTATCTTCAGCAGCTACAATTAGGTCTCTGTTTTTTAAAATGGTTCATAAAGTGTTTGCGGGAATACCAAAATCTTTAGCCAAACCTTTTTTTCTTTTGAGCCCACGTTCCACTTATTTTATAAGATTAATTTTTTCCCTTATGGTTAAACTTTTTAATTTTCCTTTACATTGCATGTTAATACGTAAATAATTTTAGAAAAAGTATTAAACTTTTTTCGATTTTCTGTTATACTCTGTTACAAACTATAAAGAACGTAAAACACATTTGTTAGTCTTCGTAGTCGACGAATAACTAGCAAATTGAAAACTATAATGCAAAAATAGTTTCTTTTTTTGTAAAATAAACGGTAAATCCATCTCAAAAATTTATAACTGTTCATAAGGCATTTAAACATAAATTAGTTTATAAATTCAATTGAAGTGCCGCCGTCAAAACATTCTTGTAGTATAAACCTTTTATTCGTAGTTAACAATGGAGCTTTTAAAGCATCAATAACATCAAACCAAGCCGTTGTTAATCCTCTCTCAGGTAGAGAAATTTTTAGAAAAGTTGTAAAGTTTAAACTTCGAGTCATCGACCTATTTACTAATGGAAACTTGAATTTAATGAATTGTAAAACGCTTCGACTAATTAAATAATTCGATTTATTAAATTTCGAGTTATTGACATCAAAATATTAACGTTGCAATAGCCAAGTCCTAGGGAAACTGGTTCGAGTTCGAGCTATCAAAAATTCGGCTTATCGGCGTTCGACTTATGGAAGTTCGACTGTATGTTACATAGGTGGTGCATCACACTTTAGAATGACTAGGGTGGGGTATGTTAAAAAAAAAGTGGGGAAATAAGAGTCAAAATTCAGGAAGAGTTAAAGTATTTTTTTTTCATGTACGATGAAGTCTCCCAGCTAGTCTAGCTTAAAAGTACTAAATTAAAAATGTGGTTTTTGTTAAAATTACCTTACTGTAATTTTTAATTAAAAGAAAAGCGAGAAGTGGCACATTTAGTTCAGTTTGATTTAATTAATATTATTTGTAAGAGAGAAGAATAAGATAGGCAAATTCAATTATTAAGGAGTATGTGCACTTTCAAGCGAAAACTTTTTTCGATTAGAAAATCTGAATTTGAAGGATTTGTTATTAATATAGTCGAATCCAATTAACACAAAGATGTGCGCATTCGAGCGAAAAGTGGCACATTTCCGAGCGAGGGAGGCAAATGAAGCGCGATGCGCTTCATTTCCCCGAGATCGGAATGTGCCACACTCGAATTCGAATTAAGGATGTACGAGCACAAAGTCATTTTGCTCAAAATGCTTGATTTTTTTTATATGTAGTTTAAATATGTCTAAAAAAATTCTCAAAATTTGAAGAGGGTTGACCGACTATTTAAAGAAATAATTGATTTCAAAAGTAAGCATATTTAACATTCGTCTTATGGCAAAGTGACGGATAGACGACATGTTTTCATAATTTTTACCCAAATTCGTCCCAGAATATGAAAAAAAAACTATCTAATTAAAAGTTAAGACATTCATAAAAATATTAAAAAAATATAAAACCGTACTAAACCGACTAAATTAAGAGATATTTACGAAAATTAGCTTACTTTTGTTAGCTCTTAAACTAAATGGCAACACTACAGACCATTAAAGCAAAGTAAGTGTCAAAAATACTAACCTAATTTTAGGAATTCTGGTAAATTTTCATTCCGATAGATAGTTTTCTATTTCATTTCACCTTCCATAATTTTATATTCGCACGTGTTACACTCAACGTTTATTTTGAATTTACTGATAACATTGCCTTAATAATCATAATAATCACAGTGTTGCCATACGAAATGCTGCGGCCATACCCTCTTTACCGCGCGCCCGGATCAGTCTATCCCCACCCAGTACCCTGCTCGTACATCCTTAACAATGATCAATTTACTTTTAATTGTATCTAAACATTTTATGATTCTATTTGGTATTTTTTACTGTTGATTTTATAATTAATACTTATTGGTTTCGTTTTTTTTTGTAAATAAATACCTAACAAGGTAAAATTGTTTTTTTTTCAATTATCCGGATTTTCTATTATCCGGATAAGCTGCAACATTAATTAGTCCGGATAATCGAGTTTCCACTGTATGAATCGGCTAAACTTAAAAGATCACTTTTTATATAAAACGTTACATGTTATACTTTCCCGAAAATTTCATCGAGTAAGTTTCCAAATCAAGTGCAAACAACAAATGTATTTTAAATGTGCTCGGGTTTATCTGTAGTCTTTGTAATATCCGCAAAGCAGAAACGAACGTCGCCTTAATATGACGCGGGACGCAAATCCAATCAAATTCGTATTTCTCTCGAGAAAATTGCACGACGGCGGACCTGATTACACGTGTATTTCTGATCATATTTCGTTGTTATTTTCATATGCATGAGTTTTGACAAATACAAACGTCCCTGATTACATATGCACGTCACTTCTCGTGGTCATCCGTCTATTTTATACGATAAGGGAAAGAAAGTTTTCTATCGAGTCCAGCCTTTGCCCATGGAACGGTTTGAGTTAAGGGAGAAGACATCGTATAGCACTCTTGATGTTCTAGATGTTCGGTAAAATGCCCCTGGCGGGACGATAGATCGCCCCATGTCCTTTTACGTGTTTTCTGTGTTCGAAAGGTGATGGTATGTGTGTCATTTCTACGTGTTTTTCACATATTTTCTGCTCTAAATAATTTTCATTTTCTATAAACACTAGTCTTTTATATCTGAGCATAGGAATATACAGTGAAATATTAAAGAGAATCGGACACTTGTAACATTTAATGCAATTTAATGATTAAGTAGGTAATTGAATAATTCCTAGAAATTAAAATTAAAATTGTTTGCATAAAATAAAAGTTTTAAAACAAAACGTATAAATAAAACTATTAATTAAATAAAATCTGCTGAAAATACGTGGAAGAATGAAACGTGAAAAACTCACGTAAGGTGAGTGTACCAGTCCCAAACCAGTTAAGGACAAATTTTGACATTGAAATGCTCTGAACTGGTATTATGTAGTTTTAACGTAGAAATGTATATATAAAATTGTTTATTGGTTACTAACGCTGCAATATTGATAAATTATTTGAATCTAAATATTTAAGTTTTTTATAGATTTCGTAAACAATATCAAAAACGGTAATGCACCTAGGGTTGACCACTGCGTTCATAGCTCTTAAATAAACACTACATTTTTAAAATATGTTTGGAACGTTGTTAACATTCTAGGCCACGTAACAAAACAGTCGAATTCTTCAAAAATGTCCGCCATTTCTTAATTTATTCAATCGAACATGCGAGTGGTCAACTACTGGTACCTGGTTTGGGACTGGTACACCCACCCTATCCAAAAGAATTGGACACTGGCAATGATGTCACGTTATGAGTATTCGTGGCACCGACAACACTTAAAAAATTTACTTTACAGTTATCGTATCTTAATATGATATAACTTTTTTTTTATTTAAAACAATACATAAGACAATGGTAAACACATTTTTAATTAAGTCATGGTATCTATAAGAATATGACCAACAAAAGTTACAAATTTTTTAATTTTAAAAATGTTTGTTATAGAAATAGCTCAAAATTATTGATATTAAAAGAAGTGAATTTTCGATATTATAAGACCTTTTAAAGATGAAGACCACTTCTAATTATTGACATGGAGCGGAAATCCTCTATTTTGTCAAAGTAAAATAAATAATGTATAATATGTAATTGCAATTCACAAAATTGTAGGTAATACCTTGTGCTACTGAAATCAGAAGTCAGTTATTGCAAAGAATAGGTAAACGAAATAGTATCAGAACAGTAAAGAAATAACTAAACACAAATTTTGCACTGCTGTGTCATCATTTTTAGCTATATATTATATGTAATCATTACTCTAATCAGTATAAGAAAAAATTCAAGTATTTTTGTAAAATACATCAGCTATGATTCTATATTGTAACCATAATTAATTAATAGAACATGTAAAATTCTTTGAAAAATGTGAATATTAACATTTACCGATTTATATTTTTTTATTACAATTATTCTAACTTTTGTCGAAAAATATGTTTTGTTATTGTAATTGTTTTTTTCATATGTTAAAAAAATTTAATTTAATATTTCTAAAAATTGCACATGCTATCAAATCTAATTTCTCACTTTCAATATAAGTTTGATTAGTGCAAAGAAAAATTTATCTACTTAGCCTGCTGACTTATATTTTTAATAAACTTTAATTTTGTTATTGAAGAAAGTGGTCGAGTGAGTAGCTCAAATGAAAATAAAAATGTGCAGTGACCAAAGAGTACTTTAACAATTTTATACTCTTGTAAATAACTGTTTTGCAAGGAACCATTTTCCCAAAGTAATAAAATTATAATCCTTAAGATGACAGTTACGTGTCCAAAAAAAGAACCAACCAAATTTTTTACTCAAACCTCGATAAAGTAAAACTTTTACTTATCAAAACTTGTTTTAAAACCAAAGTTATCAATTTAAAAAATGGGCATTAAAATACTTTCTCAGTGCTCATTTTCACAATCAAGGAAGCAAAAAATGTAGTTCATAGAAGTACGCATCAACAATGATTTACAGAAAGAAAAATTAACAAAAAAATTACCAAAAAAAAAAATATATATCAAACAATAAAAATATACAACTTTTCCAAACTTATCCTTTATATTAATCAATAACTACATTGTAAAATTTTTCACTAGTAATTAAATAGTCCCCAAAGGCTTATTAAAATGACGGCAAGAGAATTTATCCTCGAATAATAGGGATGTGATTATTTTAAACCATAAGATTTGATACCCAATATTATAAAGTTATAAAATTGATTTGGGTCATTTCGCTTCGATAACTTTCAAAATAAATTACAAATCTGTAACAACTTAGCGTACCACGTATTATATTGGCAGTAAACGAAGCCCGTCAAATAATTTAGTTCAATCCATTTCTAAAGTCCATCAGAACTGATAGGCAGTTACTGGCATCTACACCTGCAAATACCCTAAACACCTTGCTAACGAGCACCACCTACATCCCTTCACTTTTACGACTGTTTTCAACTCGCATTACACTGATACAACTGCTAGAGTTTCGTTTCGATTTCGAATTTTCGGTTTTCCTTCTTTCGCGTACCGTTTTCCCTGCTATATCGTCAATTTTAACCAACGCAGAGAAGGACAGCAACGGATCCCTATTATGGTAAATCATTTCGAATAAATTATTTCGCTCTGCTTTGAAGAAAACGTGCGAACGTAAACTTGTACTGTTTTAATTTATTACGTAACTATTTCCACACTGATTAAAAACTGCAACTTTACAACTCGAAAGAGACTTCCAATGGAAAAGTTTCTTTCAACTAAAATAACTCCATAAAAACTGCAACTGATTGTTAACGTTAATTAAAGTGGAAACCGCGCTTAGAAAAATTAGAGAAACATGTCAAAGTGTTTGAACTACAAAAGCAGAAGAAATGAGAGTTTGTTGGAAGCATTACAGAAAAGTGGAGGTAATGGGATGTGATAATCGAGCACGTCGTGGATCGGTCTTCGTCTTTCAGTGACATCCGTTGCGTCAAAACTTTAACTCATCACTCGCGTTTTTATATTTCATGTCACGTGCAGTCGTCCAATGTAAACAAATTGTGCGAAACGACTAATTATTAACATTCAAATTTGTCATGTATGAGTATGAAGAACGTCGAATTCAATGCCATTAGCGCCCAGACTCAGTGATAGGCAAAGTTTCCAGTGATTTAACTGGGCTGCGTAGTGTTGATCCAGGATAACAACAGACTTACCGAAGAGTCTCTGAGGTATCATAATTAGCCCTCCCAGCTCTACGTCTTTTAATGTATGCAAATGTCCTGCTGGCCTTAAGCTCGCCCTTGCTTTACAGTTAACAATAATTCTTAAGGTAGTTACATTCGTTTGTTCTTGCAACAGGAATGGCTTTAGAGATTTATATTTACTGTTAAAAAATTCTAAGCACTTTTGCTTTGTAAGATCTTAACAAATTAAAAACAAGAATAAATTTTTATTAAAAGCCAACAACTTTTAAATTCTTTTTCTAAACAGTAAAATCCTAAATTGCACTAAGAAGTTGTTTCAAGTTTTGAATAAGTTGCATAAAATTAGTAATTATTTAAGTGGATACCAATTTAGTTAGGTACGTTGTTATCTGTTGTTATCTGTTGATGCATTTTTCTAAAAATAATAAAATAAAAATTTTCAATATTTTGAATTTAAAAACTTATGAAAAACTAAAGCAAACATATTTATTATTCATAATTTGTCTTTCTTTATTGGAAATATTTTAATTGTTTATTTAAAGATTTTTATTAAGTACATTTAGAATTATTTGTTACAAGTAAAACAATCGAAGTTTAAAAATTGTAATACATTTAAAAGTAATGCTAATCTGAGCATATTTTAAAAACGCCAACCGTACCGCGCTTGTCAGTTTCCTTTGCAAAAACCCTAATGTTTTATAAAGTTTATTTTCAAACGTATTTTGAATGGTTATTATAAAAGTAACATGCAAAACATAAAACGAAAGTTAAGTAACTATACCAATACGAAAATATTAAACTTTTACCATAAAAAAATTAATAACATATGGAAATTTACGAAAGTTATTCCCGGTAGCTTTTAAATTATTTTTCTGTAATTGTGCGTTTGGTTTCCTCCAAATTATTTCTTTACGAACACTTTAAAAACATTAATTTTAGTTTTACCAGTAAAAATAACATCTTCCCACAAATGTTTTGCATAATTAGATAACGTGTACTTGTACAATTTTACACATTTTTTATAGTTATTTTACTAATAAACGGTTTACTTCTACACTGTTAAAAATTATTATTGTAATTTTACAAAACATTTTTACTGCATTTAATTTAGAAAATTACAAAAAATTTCATACGATTTGTACTACACAACTTATCTAAACTCAGTTTGGAAATGTTACAAAGCATTTGTTGCAATATTACTAACCATTTATCGAAAATTAGTTCATTATTAAATTTTAGTAATTTTTTCATTTATTATATACCTATAATAGTTCTCAGATTGACCGGCAGAAAACAGTTACAATGAAAAAGGAAATACAAAGAAAAGTAGTTAAGCGTAAGGAAGAATTTATAGCACAAATTCATAAAATGGTTATAAACAATGCCCGAATTTTTTTATTCCTCAGCGTATTTTAAATAAACAGATTTGGTTGTAATTAATAATTTTATTTATAACTTATTATCCTAGAACCGTTATTTAATGTTGACAATTTCTTATCTAATTTTTAGGAACATTTCAAGTAAGTACTTAATCATAAAATCACATTCAAATTTACTAGTGTCTGAATCATTGTGATATTTGACTACAAAATACATGAATTCACAATCAAACCAAAAATGTATTTAAAAAATCCCAACTCGTGTTTATTAAAGAAAAACTCCCCTTGATCAGATTTATTCATTTTTAAAGAAGATATTAACTTGTAATTACTACCTCATTTTTATTCGACACAGATATCTATCTAAAATTACAATTTAAGTAGGAATGGTAATGAAGGCATTCCACCCCCGGTAATGTCAGCAACAGTTTACTCCTCTACTCGACCAGGCTGTCAAACCTTGCCGAAGGCTACATTCTGTTATCCTTTTCGAAGTGAATAATATCCAAGAAGGGTCAGACTATTGCATTTTTAATAAATAATTCTAAATATATTGTAAAAAGAAAATTGTGATAATAAAATCGAATCGAATGAAGTAACCTTTACTTAAAATTCTGTTATAATTAGAAAACAATTTTAAATTCATTAAGTACCAATGCCTTTTTTACTATTAAAAATTCTTAAAGCGTTAGATAAGTTGTAGCTTTCATAAAAGATGACGTTCTTTCTAGATATTTATTTAGTGAATTAATTATTCCATTAAACTAAGTGATTCTACCTTATCTGTAACATGCTGGATAAATCTTGGCATCACCGAGTTATCAGCGTTAGAACATGTTAACCAATGTTAACATATCCTCGACATGCCCTAAATTAAATTAAATGAGATTTTGATCCACCTACCTATCTTGTTTCTGTCAGATGATTTGTGTTTTTGATGTCTATTTAATCAGTTTCTGTAGGAGAGCGCAATTGCGTACATTCCTCTTAATAAAACCGTAGGTAGTTTACTAATATTTCTTATTCCATTTACCGATCATTTTTTCCTTTGTGAAACTTGTTTCGATGTTGTTTTTGAAGTGTCATGCAACTCAATTAAATTTCGAAATGATTTGCGTTTAACTTGTTTTAGTCTGCATTAATTATTTGATAGTAAAATTATAATTGAACATATGTATCTAAATGTTTGTATAAAATATTTAGGCATTCAAATAAATGTTTAAAAAAACATTTGGCCTATGTGCAATTTTTAAATGAATCTACATAAGTATGGTTTATTGTAAAAGAACAAAATCAATAGTTAAATATCTTGGTGTTTCATAAATATCATAAAATGTTAATTTTTGACAAACGTATATAAAATCTCTAATTTAGATAAAATATAAAAAAAATTAGGAATATAAAAAAAATTAAAAATAATCAATATTTGAAAATAATAAATAAACCGTAAACGGTATATACAAGGTGATTTTTTAAGATTGCGAACATTTTAAAGACGCCCCACTGATTTATATTTATGTTGGTAGTACCGAATGAAATTTATTGAAGAGGAGTTCCCATTAGCATCTATCAAGGAAGGTCCATATCACATTAATAAATTTAAAAAAACTTGTTTTACATAGATTTTTATACAAAATATAAAATACAAAATACAAAACGAAAAAACGCAAAAATACAATGGCAACTAGGAAAATCAAAATAATAAAACGTAGAACACTTTAGAAATAGTCAATAGTTAACCTAGACATTTGATATGGAAGATTACCAGATTGTTGCAATTTAACCACATTCAAACTATGAAATACACTAAAAACTCTGGCGCCAAATTCAAAACGATCTCAATCTTAAAAAATCAGTCTGTACTTAATTGTCAACTCGATATTAAACACACGTGAATAAATTATATATTTTCAGGTAGGTACGCATAGATGAAAAAATACAAAATTTTCAAACAAATACTTAAAACAGTATAGGATTCTTGCATATTAAGAAATTTTGAGTAAAATTTTGAAAAAGTCTTATTACGTGCCAAATGTTTTAATTATATTGTAGGGTAAAATGTCTAGTGAATGACCAATGTGTTGCATCAAGAGCTATTTTGATATAAGAAAATAGTAAACAAATTAATAAACCCAAAACAACCGTTACAGTTGAAATGATATACTATTTTTGTTTATGAATTAATGACAACATTACCGCAATTTGATCATAAGCTTTGTAAAATTAACTATAAAGAGTATAACATGAGAAGTTCAGTAAATGACCTTTTCGTGTAAATATTGACAGGGATATAACCCACTGAATAACTGATTAATTAATTCGCCTATTAAAAACGAGTAATTCATAAAATTTTGCATTTATTTTAAACACTATGCTTAGACGTAACTAGGTGTAATTTTTTGTATTAAAGTTCAGTTTGATATTCTATAAAACACAGGTTTTTTTACGCTTATCGTTTTTAATAACGTCCTTCAAAGCTTCAATATTATATTAAAAACTGCAATATAAAATTTATTTTAGTTTTTCACTTGATTATTACTTTTATTTCTTTCACTGACATGGAAAAATACATATAAGATTGCATAAATAAATATATCATGAATATAAATTAATTTTTTTAATTCTTATAAACATCATTCGCAGGTAGGGGGTGATAGACGGGACGATTCACCCCATGTATAAAGGAAATAATAAAAAATACTCTATTAAAATAGATAATAAAATACCTTCTGTTTTTCAAAATAGTAAAGACCAAAATTTTATTCCTAAGAAATACATTTTTCTGCTGAATATTGTAAATTATACAAACTCATTTTTTTGTCAACTTTGTTTAACCTGTATAACCGATGAACCCGAACGCAAGGTTTTTATTATATTTCGTTTAACTATGTGCTTATTCTTTAAGACAACACGTCAAGTCGACCTAAATAAACATATCGATAAACATCTACAGACGCTTTTACAAATACTTACCCACATATAGTTTTTTTTGTAAACTTTTTCAATTATAAATTACATATACTTACACAAAGAATATACAACATAGCAGCTAACTTTATTATCTTCATTATTTCAAATGTTGTGCTTTCATATTTTTTTAAAATTATGTTGCATTATTAACAACTTATTTTTTACCCGACTTACACAAAGAATACTTTCGCCATTTTAAAAATATTAAGTTCTATTTAAGATTAATTCTTACTATTGCAATCCTGAATAAATTAACTATTAAAAGGAAGATGTGGACCAACATAGAAAAGCTAAACTTATCCTTTAGAAATTCACTCTTAATTTAATTTTAAAGTCTTACAACTTTTATTTTAAATCTGTCAATCTTTATTTGTATAAAATATACTTACAATAAAACTTACGTGCAGTTTAGAAAATTGCGATATGAATATAAATCTTGTATGAAAACAAACAATCAATTTATTCAGCAAATAAAGTTATGATAAGATTATTAATTAAAAAATTTTGGTTATTTTATATTTATTCTAGACTAGCTGAATCACCCGGCTTCGCACGGGTATTGCCTAATTTAAAATACTCCAAATCTTCTATGTAAGCAATTCAGTTGTGATAACATCCGGCTTTATTTTATTTTCTTAGGATCATAATTGGTAATGAAACGTGACTGATAAAAAAACACTCCTACAATACGATCAGTTTGTATGGGAAAATAAAATTGTTGTTTTTACTATTTTTCTTGAAATTTCTTCATATTTTCGGACCTATAGTTTCCTTGAACTTCTACAAATATTTCAAAACCAAAATTGGCCAAATCGGCCCAGCCGCTCTCGAGTTTTAGTGAGACTAACACACGCCAATTCATTTTTATAGGTATACCTACTAGCTGTTTCGCCCGGCTTCGCACGGGTATTGCGAATTTCGAAGTAAAAACTAATTTTTTTCAAAATAAAAAATAGCCTATGTCAGGGATTCCCAATCTTTTTTATACTGGGGATCCCTTTACAGGTTGTAATTTTGCGCCGCTTTTCAAAAAGAATATATTTGTTTGTTGCTCTAGCAGACATTTTAAGATTAATGAATTTATTTCTTATTTTTATTTAATTATAGCTGGCCCGGCGAACTTCGTATCGCCTCAGAATTGAATAATGTGTCAAAATTCAAGAACTAAAAATTAGCAGAAAACCAAAAAATAAAATACGCATACACTATTTCCACAAAAAATACATATACATGCCTATTTTCATGGTTATGGGTTGAACGGTGTTGGAGTGAAACGGTAACATAAAAATATATACCTATATGTATATACAAATACAGTAGACGCCACTTAATGTGATCACGGTTAATGTTATCAACCGCTTAATGTGTTCAAACTGTCTTTGAATTGGTCCACCCAATACAAAAGCATTACAATTTGTTCGTTTATTATTATCAATATTTCGTTTAATGTGATCAATGTTAAGTCCATTAGAATTAGGATAGCGGTTTCCAAACTATATGTAACCTTGCCGCCCTTCTAAAATATTTAATCATATGACGCACTTCTCAGTTTAACAACGTTGGATTAACCCCTTTGCTAAATATGAGAAAAAAAAATTTATATAATGGATTTGCTTTAAATTTTTACGGGACGTTTCTATAGACCCCCAACCGACATAGCTGGAGACATTCTTCCCTGTTTCTCCTTCAACACCGTAAATTTTTACGAATTTCTAGAGAAATAAAAAGTTGAAGTATTAGGTACATTTTTGTAGCACAAAAGTTACTTATTCTTACCATTATGCTTAACTCATGCCTTAATATTTTTTTAATTTAAGGCAGTATTTCATTTTCTTCTTTCTCTTTTGCGGTGCTTCTTGCAACACATTATTTATAATTATTAAAAATTAATTTTGTTCGTATTAACGAAGAATCTACTTTCTTGGCACTAAATTGCTCTAATTTTGAAACAAAATCAGTGGTTGTGATTTTGCCCTATTTCTTTAAGTGAAAATTTTTTATTACTGGTTGTTAATATCTTAGGGCCCCCATAACGTGGTTTATCTTCAATATTACCTTCTTTAAATTATGGCAACATGTAGCATGTACTGTACTTAATTTTAATTGAAACATATCTGCTATTGAATAAATGGTTTTTCCTTTTTTCTCTATAAAAAATGACAACAGATCTAATATTAATGTTGGTATTAACTATTTTATTTTTTTTACAGTTTGAAAAAATATTTCTCATCGCTGTAATTGCAAAAACAAACTACCTTACCCTAACAGTCCGTAGTGTATTTTTGAAATAATAATATTGCATTTTTATTGTACCTTGCAGATTTTTAACATATAACATATAATAACATATAACATATAATAAACAAATTTTAATACTATAAACACACTTTATGTATTATTATGCTTATTTTATTGTTCTAGGTAGCATTTCTAAAAATGTGTTACATTACTGTATGTAGTAACTTTAAAATACAAAATTGTATGAGCTCTTCATTAATAAATATAAAATTCTAACACGATTCGAAAGTATCAAATAATAATATGTAATACAAAAACATACTAATTTAAAATACTCCAAATCTTCTATGTAACCAATTCAGTTGCGACAACATCCGGCTTTATTTTATTTTCTTAGGATCTTAATTGGTAATAAAACGTGACTGATAAAAAAACACTCTTACAATACGATCAGTTGTATGGGAAAATAAAATTGTTGTTTTTACTATTTTTCTTGAAATTTCTTCATATTTTCTCACCTATAGTTTCCTTGACTTCTACAAATATGTCAAAACCAAAATTGGCCAAATCGGCCCAGCCGTTCTCGAGTTTTAGTCAGACTAACCTCGCCATTTCATTTTTATATATAAGAAGACAAGAAGACAAGATAAGATAAGATAAGATTATAGTAGATGATGAAGAGAGACAACGTGTAACATAAGAAAAACGTTGTAAATGTCTTATTTAGAGGTAATACTTCTACGGTTTAAAAATCAATCAATTTTTGCTCGAACGTGCACGTTCTCATGATAATTGGATTGCCTACGTTAACGACATAATATCACACATCTTCTATATCGTTAATTACACTGGCACACAAAAAAAGAAAAGTGGTCAGTACTTTTGACCAGACCCACCTAGGGTTATGTATTTCGATGCCCTGAATCCGAATTTGAGGTCGGTTTACCCAATATACCTCTAAAATTTTGAGTAAATTGCAAAAACCACTAAAAATTGCAGTTATGAAAATGAAGAAAATGTGATTAAACTAGATCAAATCTTCCTTATATGTATGTTTTGATGAGATAAATCCAAATTCAGAATCTCTTAATCTCGATCATTCATATATTTATCCAAAATCGTAAAAAATAGTAAAAAAGTAGTAGGACATGGCCAAAAATATCACGAGCACACAAAAAAAAGTGGTCAGTACTTTTGACGAGACCTAGCTAGGGTTATGTATTTCGATCCGCTGAATCCAAATACGAAGTCTGTTTGGCCCGTACGCACCCAAAATTTTGAGTAAATTGCAAAAAACTGCTTCAATTGGCTAAAAATTGTAGTTTTTTGCAATTTACTCAAAATTTTAGAGGCATATTGGGTAAAGCGACTTTAAATTCGGATTCAGGGCATCGAAATACATAACCCTAGGTAGGTCTGGTCAAAAGTACTGACCACTTTTCTTTTTTTGTGTGCCAGTGTTATTTGCTAATTACTCTCACCACATGGTCTGAAGTTTGATTTGTAGGTGACTCAAAAATTCAAAAAGTTTTTTCTTTCAGTCGATACGATTTTCATTGAAATCTGAATAATAGTTTTTGTGAAATTCAATAAAATCTGAAATTTTTGATGAGGTTCAATATTAAAGGCAAAAAAATTTTAATATTAATATCTTTTTTCTTGGTTCTCTGTAGCTCTTTAAAAATTTAACTGTTTCATTATCTTTTTGTTATCTACCAATACGCCAAGTTTCATTAAATTCTAAAATCGACAGTACTAACTTAAGTTCAAAATGTGCAAATTATGGACTGTTGCGCAAAATAAAATTACGAGATATTATTCCTTAGATCATGAATCGGATAGATATTGGTTTTATAAGGCCCAAAACTCAACCAAATAAAATCTACAATAACACAAAAATTCGGTCTCTAGTTATTAGATTTCACCTTTCAATCGATTACTTTTAAGTCATTAAACTTATTTTTTTTGCTTTTATAAACACTCTAATTAACTAAATAGAAATCTGCACAAAACATACTGCTTTACTAAATAGAAAACATGTTCCCACAACCTTTTAATAAATTCGAAATAACCTCTTTATAGTAAGAGGGCATGTTCTATATTAAAAAAGTAGCTATAAAACATCTAAACTATCATCTAATAGAGGCAACAGACATTATTATGTAGTTATTATAATAATAAATCTCGAGTTCTACAGCTAAAAGAGAATAATGTTCTTCGCAAAACATTTGACCTTCCCCTTCACGTTATCCCGTCTTATGTGGAGCTTTATCCGGACTTTCCCGGAATCGGCCATAAATTTAGCGCACCCCGCATCTTTCGCAGATTTTTAAGTATATTTGTAAGGGAACAACTCGATTTCTGTAGACAAAATATCGAAAAGAACCCAACTTTTTTTGCGTGTGCAATTTTATATTTTAAATTACAAATTTCGTACAGATTTAATTTACTTTTTGCCTTAGGCGAAATATAAAATAATGAAAATTTCTGGTTGGTTTCCTTAGCTGTTATTAGTTAATAAATATATCCCATTTTCCGGAATTCATTGGAGTAATTTAGTTCGGGTTTTAATTTTCATTTTCTCATAGCGCTTTCTTCTCACTCGCGATGATTGTTAATTAATTAATAAGTTAAAAGTAGAAGGGTTGCTGTTCTTTACGGTTAGTCGGTGCAATTTGCTAACATTATTAAGAGAAACGAAGTTGAGCCCTCACAAATATGTCCGAGATTCCGGCGCACTTTATGGTCTTCGCCCAGATTTCATTACGGCTTTCCCTTCCATCAGAAATGCACTTCGCTTGCCAAATACTAATTATCCGACTATTTTCTGCATGCCATTTTGAATTTTAAACTCCTTCAGCTATCATAAATATTAAAGCCGTTTTTTGAGGTAAAGCCACATTTCGTTTAAAGATTTAAGCGAATTAAATATTGAAGGAAAGAAAAAAGATGGAAAAGTGTTTGCTCGGAATGAAATTTAAACGTCGACGTAAGAAGTGGGAATTAGGTGGAATACATGAACTAAAGCCGGCTACTTCTGAATACCGAAATTACGTAACTGGCGACATAAGAACCCCTTCTTATAATTAATGAATGACCCCGCTAGGACATCAGAGGGTTTACACTTGCAAAAATTTAACTGCTTCCTAAAACGGTAATTATGAAAACGTCTTCCGTCTTCTTCCGCGCCTAGGCTTTCTAGTGTGCAAAGTGAAACAGCAATCATCTTACAGTAGGACAATGTAAATTTATGCAAGGACCTCTGCTATACGCACCCTTTGAATTTCGCTATTGCAATGCCGGCTATGTATATAAGAAAGGCACCCTACGAAACCCCTTTATGTGTGGGTGCACAATAGGAAATGGTTTCGTAATCTAGGGCATCTTATAAGAAATTATAACCCATTAAATACACAACACGAAGAGTAAACGTAAAGAATTCGTTGCTAAGTTAACTCTGCCTTTGTGTAGCAATAAATTTTAGGAAGATTTAAAACTTTAGAAAATTTTAATTTTAAATAGTGAACGGTCCGTAAGTTACATTCAAAAGTAGGTAAGTGATTTATAGATATAACATCGACCTGCCAAAAAGTTTGCGAAAAGTTATAAAATATCTAAACAAATAGATTTCACAACATAAAGGGATCGCTCTTAATATTAAAACGAAAACGTAAAAGTGTTATTAGATAATCGTGTTTATGAAAATGCGGCGATTTTCCATCAATTTAAATTTGAACTGCATTCGCATCCAGTTTAATTTAAAGTCTTTAAAAGTAAAACGTAAAAAACTAAGCCGTTTGAGGAATAATTGAATGGAATAACGGAATAAGTGAATCTGAATCTGGAAATCGGAGTAGACGGCGACTTCCATTACTTCAAATAATTAAACGTTTAAAATGGAGTATTGTGTATTTATCAGCACCAAACAGACATTTTCTCTTTAGGCCACCTTCTGAACGTCTCGCAAATTAAAATGACTTATTACGAGAATGATAAAAACAGAACAAAACCACGTCTGAGAAAGGAGGGTTTGTATGTAAAAACGTCCCGTTTAACGGCACAATACTAAATCTAATTTATTAGTATAAAACGTAAGCGCTATGAAAAAGGGTTGTTTGCTGGCTTGCTGAAAGCAAGAACTTTAAGGAACCACATTCGCTTTCTAGAATTCTTAATATTTCACAACGCTTTTCAATTTTTGCCAACTTTAAATCCCTACGCTGCACAAAAACAAAAACGTAAGAAGTTAGAGCTTCCTGTACCAGGAGCTTGTCAGGAAACTGAGAAGGAAAGATAAAAATATATGTCGAACTCCCTAAACATGAAATAAATTAGTACGTATGACGTTATTCCTTTGATTTATCGACTATAACCTATACAAAGAAATACGACTAACTTTTGAAAAAGTACTAAAAATACTAGAACACATCTATATAATTTATTTAATGGTAATACTTGAAAGAAGAATGTCGTAATTTAATGTAGAGTGCAAGAAAATGTTTTTTTAAATATCTACAAAACATTTCATATAGTAGGTGTATAAAGAAATTTAATTTGTACTTGTCAGTTTAATTATTTCAAGTCATTAAGGGTTTTCATTTAAATACAATAATTAGCATGTTTTACATTAGATGTAGAGGAGACCGGGTATGGTTGTGTCACGGGTAAGTTGTCACAAAAGCCATAACAGCAAACCTAATGAATTAATAAATTAGTTTACCCGTGTCAAAGAAGCCCGAGCACAATATCTCCTTGCGTACTTCACTTCAGTTCGTTCTGAAATACCGTAAAATAAATATATGCGTTCGTTTTTTTTGTACAGTGATAGAATTTTTTTGTGAATCTGTTTTGAGTCTCGTAAGTATATTTAAATTTTGCATAGTGATATACTTTTTCGTGTATTTATGATGTTTAAGATATGCTTCATGACATGATTCATATGGTTTCTTAAATGACCATTGATTTAAATTTATTTTGAGAGTTAATTGTCCAAAACTGTTTTGGGGAAAGTTGCCTCAAGTTAACGGAGGCTAGTTGTCACCTGTGCAAAGCAACTATGAATATGTGCGGCTTTTAATTGGTTTCTAGAGGTTTTACTACATAAACGATTGGCTGTAATTATACATTTGTCACTTTTGTTATCATAACCTAAGTGCGTTAGGTAGAATAGGTATTTGTTTTCTCGTTTTGTATTTTACCTTTTATTTAGCGGGTGACTACCTATCCCAGACACTGTGACAACCATCCCTGACACGGGGTTAAAAGTCGCACTTTTCTTTTTTCATAAAAATTATAATATGTTCTCTTTAGATAATGGTAGAGAAAAAGTCTTTATTTTTTCGTAAACTAGAATAAATACACTATCTATTGATATATAAATGTCATTGCTAAATTTAGACAATGGGCTCTATAAATACAAAAGAAAAAATTGTGACTTCCAACCCCGGTCTCCCCTATTTTTAATTTTTATTTATTATGGTAGATACACGGTTTATTTATTATTAATTATTGTTTTCAAATATAAAATCATATATTGATTTAATTCTTCTCTCATTTATATACACCGGTATTGCATTTAAAGTGCCACGAGCTTATAACTTCTAAACTAATAAATATTTCAAAAAAATACAAGTATAAAAACGTTGTTGATTTATTGGATCTATGCACTGACAGAAATATAAATATTGTTCCACTTCCGGTTTAACAAGACATGGTATCAATTTTTTTATCTTAAATTGTAGAAGGGTATCAATTTTTTTTACATAATGGGATAGAACTCGTCGAGAGTTTTTCAAAACTTTATAACAAATTACCATTTGATTAATAAATAAATTAAAAAAATAATTTTATTTTGATTACAATAGTGTTTCAGTAAAGTGCCACGAGGTTATAACTCCTAAACTAATAAAAATTTCAAAAAAGTATAGATATAAAAGTGTCTTTAATTTATTCGTTCTATGCACTCGCATAATTATAAATTTTGTTCTACTTCCGTTTAACAGGTATCAATTTTCTTATTTTAAATAGAAGGGTATTCATTTTTTTAGATACTTAAATAAAACTCGTCGAGAGCTTTCTAAAAATGTATAATAAGTTACCATTTAGGTAATTAATTAATAAAATCAAAAAAAAATATTTTTATTTTTAATTAAAAACATTAATACCTTACTATTTAAATTAAGAAATTTCTATTAATACCAGTACATTGATGGTATAAATTAAAAAAACTTTTATACTCGCACTTTTTTTTACATTCTTATTAGCTTAGAAGTTATAAGCTTGTGGCACTTGGCTAAAAACTCTTGTAAATCGAGAGAAATATCTTTTTTTAAATTATTTATTAATCAAATGGTACATTGTTATACATTTTTGGATAGCCCTCTACGAGCTCTATCCAATTATCTATTATCTTACAACCCTCGATTAAAAGTTTTACTTCGAAATGTAGAAATGGCAAAATTAAGTTATTAAAATAGAAATTAGATTTAATTGATAGAAAATAACTATTCTAATCCCACCATTATCACATAAAATGTAAATTAAAAAATGCACCTAGAGATAACAAGAATTTTAAAAATAACAATCAATTCCCATTATTAGAAGGAAATTAAACGTGAATTTCAAAATCTCAAAATAAAGTAACTAATTTTAACACAGAATAATGTAGATCTCGAAAATAGATTTTCTCATTCAAATTCTACCCCTAAGATGTTTTGATCATACGGTGAACGGATGCTATTGTTTTTGCCCCATTTGTCGTTATGTCTCTAGCGCGGTCTTTATGGAGTGATTATTAACGCAATCATATTCATGGCTGGTTTCCAAACGATTTTTTACAAACGCACACCCGCAATTTCATCCGGGCTATAAAAATGTAAACCTTGCAATTTAAAAACATACACCGATCAAAATTTCAACGAAATAATATCTGTGGATGTGTACATTACAAGCTGTTATAAAATTTAATGGGCTTTTTATGTACTATTTACTTATTTGAATTTTGCTTTGTAACACAACGATGTAGATTAGTTTTTCTTTAATATTAAAGCTGGCATTTTGTGTTAAGCAACTTTTTGCAATTTTGTCTTACGATTTTCTTTGAAATAAAACTTAAGACGTAAAATATCTCAAGATTAATAATGCATTAGGTTTTGTAGTTGATTAAAATACCGTCATTTTAAAAAGAAATTCAAATTAAGCTTTAGATTTTGAAATTCTGGTTATACTAAACACGGGAAAGCCTTGGTATAATTCATCATCTCCCACGTCCACGGTTTCATCAAGAGGGGGCGAGCTCGGTTTTTACATTAAACATTACCGATACAAGGTTGATTCCAATGCGGATCACGAGGTCTAAAGATATTAGAAGCCGCAGCGCAAGCCCATCTCATAATCTCAACAGGCGGCGGCGATGTCCACGTAGAAGAAATCAGACTGTGCCGAAATACAAACTCAGTTAAGACGCCCCTGCGGTCTTCGCAACTTGCTCAAAGGCGAGTTTTACGCGAAACAGTTACCTGATCGCAATGCCAACCGCACTCCTTTGGCCCCGACTTAGGAGTTAAGACGAGGGCGCCCAAGACGTGCCACCACACACTGCATAAATACATGCAGGATGTGCGTTGCCCTTTAGATCTCAACCCTTCAAGCCGCAATAGGCATTAACAAGTTCTTTGTAAGAACTGCAGAATGACTTATTCAAAGACTACGTCTGAATTACTAACTTTACTACATCACAGCTACTTTATGAATCTGAATTTACCTTATTAGTTTTTCACACTATAACAATACAATCTCCATTATTCTTTTAACCTTCCGTGTACGAGGTGGAGTATAATTAACGTGACCAATTTTTTTCTTGTTGAATGGGACGCTTGGCAATCGTGCTTTAAACGGAGTATGCACATTAGAGCTCAAAGTGGCACATTCCGATCTCGGGAAAATGAAGCGCGCCGTTCCGCGTCGCGTTTCATTTGCTTCATTCTAACATTATACCATTCAAAAATCTTCTAGCCAAGCATAGAATTATTTAACGTTTGACAATAATGCCATATTAAGGTAGACATTGAAGATGTATATACCAATCTTTTTTTTTTCAAATCAAATAATCCAATAAAGCTGACTAAAATAGTTTTTAGATTTGAAACATTGGCGAGTAACATAGAGAGATTTCACGAATGCGAAGTATGTGCACTAGGACTAAACTAAGCCAAAAAATCGACTATTTTTTTCTGAATGAAATACCGAAAATATTATTTAGTATGATAAAAAAAACTTAACGTCAAAATTTAAGCCCTTAATTTTACTATTAAGAGGTCTATCATCAAGAATTTCAATTTTTTTACACCACACTCATGTTTCACTAAAATATTCTTAACAATATAGGGTGAATGTACCAGTCCTAAACCAGGTACCAGTAGTTGACCACTCGCACGTTCAATTGAATAAATTAAGAAATGGCGGGCATTTTTGAAGAATTCAACTGTTTTGTTACATTGCCTAGACTGTTAATAACCTTCCAAACATATTTTTTACGAGAGTGGACTAATAATATCGCTACTTTGCACTTTTTGTCAGACCAATGTCTCGTTCACGTGGCCTCTAGCCGCCAATACAGTTAGAAGTGCACGTTCACATGGTAAGTTAAATCTTTTAAAATCACCTATTAATTCCTAATTATTGTCATTAACTTGTATTATTTTAAAATTTTGTGTTTATTTAAGAGCTATGATCTGCTATTTTTAATAATTAATGACATTATCAAGTATTTTTAAAGGTGGTTAAATACTGGAACACATTTTGTACTGAGTTTCTATTGTTGACCAACTGGTTTACTATTGGTACACAGTAGTAGAAAAAGTGTTTCTATGGTTGACCAGATTAGAGTTTTAACTTTTTTAATACTTTTTTAATATTTTTTAATAATGTTTAATGGTCAAACATGTTTGACGCATGTAGAATTTTTGAGTTTTGATGGTTAAAATCCTTTTTGTGTTGTTAAGTTGCTTGATAAAGTTTCAATAAAGAAACGAAACGTGGCAAATTTAACAATTGTTGTTTTATTGAGTGTCCAATTCCAGTAAACATTAAACATTATTAAAATATATTGGACGTGAACATTATGATTTCATTTTTTAATTATACTGAGGAAAATTTGTTGAAGTACCTCGACGAAATTAGTAAAGACGCTAAAATAAAGCCAACAGTTAAAAATTTGTTGTAAGTCAAGAGAAACTTTCAGTCAATACATGAAAGTCAATTTGTCTAACAAAATAGTGTTTTACTTTCAATTAGCTACCTTTTCTTCATTAGTTTTTTAGTGGTCAACTATAGGTGCAAAAGTGGTTATTTATTGGAGCGCAGTGGTCAACCTTAGGTGCATTCCCGTTTTTGGTATTGTTCACGAAATCTATAAAAAACTGAAATATTTGGATTCAAATAATTTATCAATATTGCAGCGTTAGTAAACAATAGGTAAACAATTTTATATATACATTTCTACGTTAAAACTACATAATACCAATTCAGAGCATTTCAAAGTCAAAATTTGTCCTTAACTGGTTTGGGACTGGTACACTCACCCTACCTGAAAAATATAGATAATTCATACTTTTGAAGAAAATTATATTGTCTACAAAAAAAGGTCTGATTGCAACTTTTCGTACGACAAACCGTTTCTACGTAATAATGCCTTGAACATTGATCTGTTTTTACAATTAAATTTTTTAACTTTGGAATTTTGTAACTGATAAACCAATCGGCTTCTAAAAGAGAACGATACATATTTTTAAAGGAAATTAGACGCTCTACAAAAAAGGTCTTGTTCCATTTTCCGTTAAATTTACTCTTTCAAAAGTTATTCGAAGTTCAAGTTCGAGTATTGACTAAAATTTGAAAAATCTAAATAACAAGAGGGATAGTGGAGGAAAAATTAAATAGACAAGGTCATACATAAAAATATGTATCATAATTGTATAATTCTTAACTGAATAGATCGTGTATTTTTTATTCTTAGAATGAGTTAAATTAAATAAAATTGTATTTCAATGGATTAAAAACTCTTAAAGCAAAATTAAATTTTAATAAATTATTAATTTTTAAGAAGTTTAGAAATTTAATTAAAAAAATTGTATTTTTAATATATGGCTTTAAATTTATCAATAAATTAAAAAAATGTAGTCTAAAGCAAAGAAAATGATAAATTAATTTTTACTTTAACTTGAACATCGAATAACTTCTGAAAGAGTGAATTTAACGAAAAATGTAATGAGACTTTTTTTCTAGAGTCTCTAAATTTTTTCAAAAATATGTATTGTTCTCTTTTACAAGTCAATTGGTTTATCAATTACAAAATTCCAAATTTGAAACATCAAATCGTAACCACAGTTCATATTCAAGGCATGATTGCGTGGAAACGGTTTGTCGTACAAAAATGTGCAGTCAAGACCTTTTTTGTACAAAATAAAATTTTCTTCAAAAATATGTATTACATATTTATATTTTTCAGATATAGTGTTAAAAAATTTGAATGAAAAATGCGTGTTGTGTAAAAAAATTGAAAGTCTCGATGATAGACCTCTTAATTTTGACGTTAACTTTTTTATCATCCTAAATAATATTTTCGGTATACCATTCAAGAAAAAAATAATTGATTTTTTTGGCCCCGTTTGGACGTTTGAGCGAAACGTGGCACATGTCCGAGCGAGGGAAGCAAATGAAGCGCGACCGAAGCGGCGTGGAATGGTGCGCTTTATTTTTCCGAGATCGGAATGTGCCACTTTGAGCTCAAATGTGCACACTACGTTTTTGGCCACGATTAACAATGAACAATTTTTTAAAAAAAATTGAAGTAACTTTAAAACCGTAATTGCGAGCGCAAAATTTCTTCTTGGAGCTTCGCTTATTTTTCGTAATTTATTACTTTTTTCATTAAAAATTATCGTGAAATTAATTTGTATTTAAATAAGAAGGCAAGAATAAAATTCTTATTATGATTTTTTTAATTCGGTATCGTAATTGAAACGTGCCTTTGGAATTTAATACTCGAGAAAAAACTTAATAGTTTATAAATTGAAAAAAGTTAAGTTTTTGTATTTTTATTAATGAAAGTCTATTCTAATGCATAAATAAATATGTGTTTTACTTAAACCTAATAATTATAATTAGTTATTATAATATATTTTATGTCATTTAACTGTCATAAAGTACAACTTTGTAGATTTTATTTCATTTTATTTTCGGGGTATGGCAAACCCCACCTAGTATGGCATGTGATATTTAGTCACCCTGTATACGGAAGGTTAATAAAAATCAATCTACCAATTCAAAAATAAGCTAAGTTTTTAAGACTTAATTACTTGGATAAAAGGAAATCATAAATAAGTAAATCTAAATATGAATAAAATAGTTAAGTATGAATAATAAGAAACCGATATAGCCATTAATAAAACTCCCATTTATTACCAATACGAGATAAATTTTAAATGAAAACGTTTCAACTATTTAACGACTATGGTTTTTGAGTTTGAAATACATTAACGAAAATACTTAATCAGGAAATAAAATGGAATATTTAATCTTTCAGCTTGAATTTTTATTTATAATGACGGTTGAAATAGGCTGACGTTTTCAGTAAACAGAGCCGTAAGCACACGGACCAACTTTTAATCCGACATGCAACTTACAGGCCCTGTGGCGAGGAAAACAACAAAAGTGAATGTTCCGCTTCCGCTTGGGAATATAGATGCTTTTCATTATTCAGACATTGATGGCTTCAAGAAAATCTATAAGTAATTAAATATGCGCACTGAATAAACAAAAAGAATAAGATTGTGTGAGCTAAAAGTTTCCGTCGACGCGGTTTGTAATTAGAGCTTGAACAGCTTATCAAGTTAAAATTCAGGTTTTCTAACGAACGGGCACTGAAATACACGCATGAAAAGTTTATTACCAAATCTTTTTATTTATTAATTGGCTAGTGCTAATTCGCAAAAATAAACTTTGGTACCTCCGTTCGTGGTTAAGAATGGATTCGACTCGAGCAAATTTTCATCTTAAGTATGTCGTGATTTTGTACGAAAATCCAAATTATAATTCGTTTAGAAAATCATTTTTCAATCTTTGACCGTTATTTATGAATGTATTAAAAAAATTAGTGATTTATCCGGGTTATTCTTTGTAATATTTCATTTTAAACGTGTGTGTAAATTACAATTTCCGTAAATGGTTTTAGGAAATTTCATGAAATGAAAATTAAAAAAATATTTAAACCAAATTATTTTATCACAATTTTGAATTTTATGTATTTGTCGACGCTTATTTTTTGTACTAATTAATCAAACATAAATGTTTTAAGTAAATTATTGCTAGGTATAGCCCTGCGATACAGCCTAACCTGAAAACATCACCGTTCTTGTTTCGTGTCTTGAATGTATCGGAACTGTTCTCTACCTGCATTCAAAACTTTTCAACCAAAACCGTATATGTAATATAATGTCTGCAATATATTGTAAAATCGAATCTAGTTGTACATTTAATTGTTGTAAAATGTAAACTCGCAGTTTATTATTAAATAACCACTATGAACACGTAGGTTTTATCATTGGGTCAAATCTTGTGTTATTATACATAAGAATGAGGTTTTCAAATTTACCACGTTGCTGCAGTCGTACAATATTTTCAATTTGTATTTATTATTTTCTCTAGACTTTGAAGATCCACCTTACTAGAGAAACTTGAACACAAGTGACACTCCGATTTCTACCAAATTTTAACACAACATTCCCAGTCCCTCAAAACCCTACTGGTCGTTTTTTAGCTGCTGAGATTAAACTTTCGACTAGTTATGGCCATTTTAGTTAATTGTTACTTTGACGATCCGCAATAAGAAAACCCCGTATAGCTAAATTAGCTATACGGTATCCCTGTGAAAGATGACTATACAACGTATAGCTATAATAGCGATACGACTGATTGAATCAGCTGATTCCGCAAGCTTTTATAAGCACTTAAACGGCATTATTACCATAAACGTCCAATTAATTAAAATGGCCATAACTAGTCGAAAGTTTAATCTCAGTAGCTCAAAAACGACCAGTAGGGTTTTGCGGGACTGTGAATGTTGTGGTAAAAATTTGGTAGAAATCGGAGTGTCACTTGTGTTCAAGTTTCCCTAGTTAGCGCAGATATTTGCAAGGCCATGGTCCATGAGAGAATGGCTGACTGTATTCAAAGAAACCTGATTCATTGAAGATTTTAACAAAAATAAATGACATTTTAAAATCATTAAAAAACAAAAATTGGATTGAGTTAAAAAAAAGTATACAGCTTAACAAACGTAACTCAATTTTCGAGTTTTTTGGAAAATCAAGTTTCTAATAATTTAATTTTTTTTTATTCCTTTCTGTGGAAGCAGCACAGAAACAATTGCATTAAAAACTAAGATAAATAATAATTAATATATAAGTTTAAATATTTTATAAATTAACTCATAATAATTATTATTATTACTAAATTCTAAAGCTATAGTTTTCGTAATGTAAATATCCAGAAAAAAATAGATGACATTTGTCACCGTACTGGTAGCGTGCTCTAACGGCTAGTCTCATAAGTATAGTGTCGTTTACCATGGAGTATGGTGGATAATGTTTTACATATTGTATTTGTTGCGCTAGTATGTGACCAGTATGGTGATAAATGCCATACATTTCTTTCCGTGTAGATACAAAATGTAACAGATTTTGAATAAATATAATTATCTAACGTTCAACCAACATAACACATTTGTGATTCAGCGAAGTAACTCGCGTACTGAACGGGCGTCTTATATTTCCAATCCTAAAATACATTGTTGACCGCTCAATCTGCAGTTTCAATGAATAAGAAAATCTTTTATTTTACTTTATAGAAGTACTGACACATCGAATTAAAAACTATAAAATGTTTAATAAACAATAAAAACAAAAGGTATTAAATTAAAAATGTTTTAAAAACCATTCAAAGTGTAGAATTTAGACAAAAAAATATTTTTTTCAGAAAGTGAAAATTCACAGCAATTCTTATAGGTATATGTAAGTACCTACTCAATATTCTTACTAACTCAAAACACATTTTATATTATTTTGACAATTTCATAATGGAAAACAATTTTTTATATCTTTGAGATTATTACTTTTGTTATACAAGCAAAACCTCGGCAATAAGTTTTAATTTTTTAAAATAAATTTTAAATTGTCCTTTTTTCCAAAAATTTCATGAAGTTTGACTTGGTTATTCAGTAACATTGAGAAATATTTCGTTGAGTTTTATTTTCTTTTTGCTCACTTCGTCATTGTTAAGCTTATAAGTTCACCGTGTATTTTACATAATTGTTTATATAATATGCTTACAGATAGTGGATTAGTAAAAATCACATAACACTTTTTTACAATTAAAAAAAAAGGAAATTAACGACAACTTTAAGAAAAATCAAGCAAACACTATACGTGTTTAATTTTCGATTTTTATTAAAATGAAATAAACTTTTAAAAATAATTTTCTATGGCTGACAACCTGTAGATATTTATATTCATAGCTATATTTTATTTTATAGGCTGAGAAAATTATAATTATGGTGAGTATGAATTTTTAAATTGAATAATGGCATTCCATCGCCCATTAAAAACTTTAATCAATTTCCGCTATACCATTTCTTGCAAAACTAACCAAAAAGTCAAAATTGTTCTGTAAAATTTATGGGAAATATTGATAAGAATACTCCAGCCGTATATTATACATCTAGCAACAACATTACGATCCCTCTGCGTCATGGCTTTTGCAAGAAATATAAATCGGAAAAGAGTCTACAAACAACGACCCTCAATCGTGCTGCAATAAATTCCAACATATTTAAGACAGCATTATGGAGAAATTTGTAAGATGAGCACATATTTGAATCGAAAGTAATCCTCAAGCGTGTTGTGTAACGATGGTAACAGTGGTAACGCACCTAAAGCTCATTGTGGAACATTCGCATGCAAACAGAACGACGAACAAAATAATTGCCTCTCATAAAACTCATCATATTTCAAGCCGTGAGTTAGGTTTGCTCTCCAGCGACGTATTTTGTCGCAATCTCTTTCCAAAGCTAGGACGCACGTAATTCTCGGCCCTCCAGAGACGGAGCAATGAAAACATCCCCGCAAATTGTTCCAAGTTTCACTTTGCAGTTTGCAAGAATGCGATCATTCTACGAATTTATGGAGAAACAAACGAGATATACGAGACTATTCCAGCAATCGAACCAAACTTATAACCCGGCCGTGTTTCACAGGTGACAAGTCGATTGTTTGCTACACCTGACTTGGAAGATTATTGCCTTTAATGTGTTTTTTTCCATTTTGATATCAACTATTTCATCTGTTCCGCAAAACACATAAAAAGAAAAAAATTAGGGATTCATTGCCTACCGCCTGCACCATATGTTGTACTTTGAAAGTGCGTTGTTTTATTTTTACTTTTACTTAAATTTTAGTTCCGAATAAAACTACAGTCGAACTTCGATAAGTCGGAGTTGAAGGGAAACTAAAAATAATTCGAGTTATCAAAAAAAGTCGAGTTAAATACTTTTGTGTTTATGGGTGATTCCATAAAATTTGGGTAACTCTATGTCCGCAGAACTTTTCACTTCATCTAATTGAATTAATTTTATTATAAGATTGCTATATAATAGATAAAAATATGTTTTATTAGTACGCTCACTTTGTTTAAATTAATAAGTCATATTCATTTTAAAAAAAAAATTCTAATGACCGTAAACGTCAGTCCTTGGCCATGTCCGCGCATCGAAATTTTCTATTTAGGCATTTTTATTTCAAAACCATTTAGCCCATATACTTTTATTTTCTTTACAAATGTTTAAAGTTAGATTATGCATTTAATAATATCAATTTATTATAAATTTGAAAAGTAATTATGTATTTTTCGCAAATCAAATTAGTGTCCGCGACTTTAACCGTCACGCCCTAGTCGCTTACAAATGTTTAAAATTCCGCGGATTAACCAGTAAATGAGTGAATATAAGGCAGTTGATTTTAAAGTAACGACATAAAGTTACTCGCAGAGGCCACTTGTTTGCTTTGATAATTTTTTAATTCAGTGCTACAGCGATTGATTTTGCGAAAATACGTGTTGTTCCAGTCACTGCGTCAGTCCCTAGACGAGATTTTAATTATTAAAAATAAGCAATTGTTTTTAATTAATTTTTATTTACTAGCGCTTTGTTAGTCTTGTTTGATATATGACATTAGATATTCTAGTAATTATTGTAGAACATGTGTTTCTCCTAGTTTTTCTACAAATCGTCAGTCCCTAGACTGTCAGTCCGTTGCCGCAAATGTGATTAGGGATGACAGAGTGGCCAAGGCCTTATTTTCACTTACTTCAACTAGCAATATTTGTTAATAATTAAATGTTTATCAGTTTTACAATAATAAAATTTTTTATCAGTCGCTAGCCATATCTGTCAGTTCCTAGATGTCTTTTATACAATCCTAATTTTTTTATAACATTTTTCATAAAGTGACTGGCCCTGTTAAGTATGACATAATAACTTAATTATTCATGTTATACTCTAATCGCAAATTCATTAGCGTCCAAAACATGGTGGGCACAAAAACTTCTTAAAAGTTGCCCAAATTTCATGGAATCACCCTTATATATCATATATCGATATTAACCATCTTTTATACAAAATAACCAAAATATCGGAACAATTATTAACACTATTTATTGTTATTAAGTACTTAGGTAATATGGTTCTTTATATTGTTGGATTGAAAGTAATCTAAAATTGTCTTTTGCTTCATTGTTCCAAAAGGTTGGGTTTCTACAAATTTTTCCAATGATCTCACGAAACCGGAATATTTTTACTACGTGTATACCAAAACCATTCAATCATAGCTTTCCCCAAGTTGAGAAAAAGACACTCCTTTAGCCTTCTTTTAATTTTCGTTTACGCTCCTTGTTGATCGGTAAATAATTTTAGAGAAAGTATTTAATTTTTTTAGATTTTCAGTTATAAACAACAAAAACATATTTGTTCGTAGTCGTGCTTGACGAATAACTACCAGAACAAGAACAAAAAGGCAAAAATGACTGCGGTAAAAGAAACAGCAAAACCATCTTAAATTTCATAACTGTTGGGAAAGCATTTAAACATAAATTAGTATTTAAATCCAATTAAAGTGCCGTCGTCAAAACATCAAACTCTTGTAGTATGAAACGGTTCATCCTATTTTACAATAGCCATTTTGACCAACAATAGCACCAAACAAACCTGTTCTTTAATCCTATCAGGTATTGTACTTTTATGAAAAGTTGTCAAATTTAACTTCGAGTAATTGAAATATTTACTAATGGAAACATGAATTTAAGAATTATAAAACGTTTCGACTTATCAATAAATTCGAGTTATCGATATAAAAATATTAACGTTGAAATAGGGAAGTCCTAGGAAAGCAGGTTCGAGTTCAAGTTATCAAAAATTCTGCTAATTGAGGTTCGCCTTATGGAGGTTCAACTGTATTATCCTCAAACTTTGCATATAATAAAACCATCGATTGTTAGTAGCTGAACAGATAACAATCTATTAAAAAGTAATCGTTAGTTGGCTTTGGCTGTTTTCCATTGAAAAAATATTAATTAAAATGAAGCAAGCGTCAATATGCATATTTGAAGTACTTACTTAGTTTTATTCAGTTTGCGGTATTTAATTTATAAAATTACGTATAAACATTAGATGGATGGTAACTTAATAAATAATTAATGAAATGAAAGCCTAAAATGTCGAGAAACGGTACGAGATGCTTATAAAGAGCAGAAGGAAATTAAAATGAACGTAAACATAGTAGTGTAACGTAGATTCGTTGAGAAGGTATGTAGTCATGTCAAACGGAGAACTCCGCAATCATTCTACAGAGTAATTGAATTGATTGCTTAGACAAACGGTTTCAAAGGCAGAAAGCTATGGCCACTCCGTCCGAGGCGGCACAAAGCATTCCTTCTCAAAACGTCATTAATTAAATTCAGGAATTTGTTTTTGCCTCTGAGAGATTTGATTCCCTTTTTGTTCTTTCAATGTACTGGGTTAATAAGTTTAAAACGTGTGAAGTTCTACGTTTGCTTTTTCCGGTTTAGCAGAAAACACACTATTCGGTTTGAAAGAAAAAAACTTGCTTTTTGTGCTTTGTTTGCCGACCAAAATTCTGTTTAATTCCATTTTTGGGTAACACTACGATCAAGTTTTTGAACTGATGCTGTCCTAATAGAAAGTGGTGCGTTGAATTTTAACTATGTTAATAACAGAACTGTCCAAATTAGATATTAGTCAATTTAACTATATTTTATGAGAAAGAATTTCAAATGTGTTTAAACCAAAATTTTCTAAATTAGTAAAATTTTGGATTTTCTTTTCTTTATCTAAATATGTCATTTTTGCTGAAATACGCATATATTATACAAAAATCTTTATTCAGTGGCCCATCCTGAATTTACCAAATACAAATCATCAACAATGACAAGTCGTTAGAAAAATTATAGAATTATGGAATTGGACTTACGAAAAATAACCACAGTCCTCACTAAAACGATCTGTTTTATTATTTCTTTTTTAGAGTTAAAAAATTGTAATCTTCTAAGATATTAAACCATTATATACTTATAAAAATTGAAATTAAAAAGAAATAATTTGTTGTACATAAAAAATTAAAATAATTTCTTGGTTCACACCCATAAATTTTCTATGAATAAAGTTTTCTAAAAATTTAATATTTAGTATAAATATCTAGTTGTCTACAATTTCAAGAAAAAATCGAACATTTCGGATCAGGAGAAAGAATGCTATACGTTTTAATTGACAGGAAATGTATCCCTTTCCACTCCGTTGTGCATATGTATAATTTTTTTTTCTGAAATACCAAAACAACACTATTATTTTTAAAAAAAATCTAAATATTTGCAATACAATAAATAATTAAAACTTTAAAAAAAAACTACATGGTCACTTCGTAAACAGTTTCAGGACGTGCTTAATTTTATCAGAAAATGAGGACATTATAGTACATAAGCATGTCATACCTTTACTTAAAGCCTATTGTATGCTGATTATTTTTATACCTATCTAGAGTTGGGGAAATGTCGGGCAAGGGAGAAATTCGAAAAAATCGGATTTTTGGAATTATTTTATTTTAGGTTTATGAAAGTGGCACCAGCTAAGAAAAAAGGTTTTTACACCTTTTGTAGTTTATTTCACGTTACCTATATCTGGTACATTTTTATGTATAGTTTTCGAGTTAACAGGGTTTTTAGATAACCTAACCTAACCTTAATTTTCCTCCTTTTTGTTCTTTTATCTACGAATTAATACCATATTGCCAAAAATATATGTAATATGACTTAAATATATCATAATAAACGATAACTAGCACCAAATAAGGAAAATCAAGGTGAGGTTAGGTTATCTAAAAACCCTGATAACTCAAAAACTATACATTTCCCCACAAAATCAATTTAATACTCATAATTCGCTTGTTAAGATCTTTCTATTGATACCAAACTCAATCCAGTAGAACAATGTCCTCAAAATCCTATCTTTCTTAATCACGTCCTTTTTAATCTAAAAATTTTAAATTTTATTAGAAAATACGCCAAGAAGAAACTAAATACTCAATTTCAAGGTTAAAAAGTGAATAACCGATTTTCAAAAATTAATGTGAGACAATATTCATCTCAATAGCTTAAATCACTGTATTAAATATATAGAGGGACCAGAAAGTAATGTGGAATTTCTACGGCAAATGACATGTGGATATACGACATTACATTCGGTTTCTCTAATACTTGATATTATTTGTGTAGAGGGTTAAGTTTTAAGATCAAGCACATTTTGAATTTTGCGGTATAATAATTTAATTTTATGTTGGATAAGATCTGTTGGACAGTTCGAATAGCGATGCTCGATATCATATTAATAATTTTAAAAACTTGTTTGGGTCAGTAAAATTAAAAATGAAAATAAACCCAAAAAATACAAGTGCAAGTATAAAAATTAAAAAATCAAACCGCAAAACCCTTGAAAACTTTCACGAGTTGACCTCGGCATTTGACACCGAAAATGACTATATTCTTGCAATTTAACAACATTCATACGATGAAATACATTAAAAACTGTGGCGCTAAATTCAAAACGTCATCAATCTTAAAAAAGAAGAATAATAATTTTTTTATAAGTGTCATGTTTTTGATTTATAATTTGTTCCAGTTTAGAAGTTAAAAATAAATTAACCAAAAAATAGTTTCATCTTTACTTCATAATTATTAACAACGAGTAGGGGGAAAGTGGCATGAAACAGCCAGTTTTAAAAAAAGGGATAAATAATATAGAAGGACATAAATAAATCAATTTTTTTTTTTAAATCTGTAATTGTTCATGCATTTATGTACGTAATGTCATAAAACATTTTTCAAAATTAACGATATTTTTCGACTTCTAATCATTTATAAAAAAAATAAAATTTGGCTTTTTCATAACCTATAGGTATTGAAACAGCCAACCCAATTTTTGAAAAAGCCATGTTCTTATTACAAGATTAAAACTGCACATTAACGAAGATATTATTTAATAATAAACTTAAGCTATAATTTTAGATCTTATATAATTATAAAACGTTTTAAATAACGCAAACTCTCAATAAAATATTTACTTACATAAATCTAAGAAACTGTCAAAAAATTTGACGTTTGAGATCAATCATTGCAAAAACTTAAAAACGTTTTTAGCAAAAATAATGCAATTTCTTTTTTACGCCACAGGATTTATATGCCCAACCATTACAACTTTGCATCGGTACCACTCTTGATTGCTGTTACTACAATTATTATTGCATTTTATGCAATTAAAAGGTGGCTTTTTCATTACACTGCAGTCCGGCTATTTCAAAACATATTCTCTCAAGAAACAAAATCTCGAAAATTACTATGAAATCAAAGATTAGTCTACAAAATGTATACGTTATTAGAAGGCCTTATATATCTATAAAATTATAGTGTAATCATATTATTCTTAGTTTTGTACGTATAGGCGTTAGAAAACAAATAAACTGAACTCAAAACCTTACTTTTTGACGACAAAATCTTCAATACGTCGTATCGGCGCCGTTTATTGACGGTGAACGGTCAAATTTTTGTGGGGGATATCTGGCTAGTGTTGCTATCTTACAATAATAATACATAAACGATTCGTATGAAAACTACCGCGTAATTGATAATGGCTGTTTCAAAACTTGGCTGTTTCATGCCACTTTCCCCCTACTTACCAATAGTTGTAAATTAATAATTACAAAATTATTTTTTTAGGATGCTCACCGGATAAAATATTTTTTAGCAATTGCCAGTTTATATGGACGTCGTGAGCTTGAAGCAGGACTTCGAACCGATATTTTCATCATTCCTTTTGCGTTCGGATTCCATTAAAAAATATTCTGTGAACGGGCACCTCTCTTCAACGGACAATTTTAAAAGGTCCCGGTTGAGAAAAGTGTAGTTAAACAATGTTTTTCGGCCCTTCTTAGCGGACACCTCTTTACAACGGACAACAATAATAAAATATATATAAACGTTTATGCAAATAATTTGAAATATTTTTTCGGTTCAGTTCTGGTTTTCGTTCTGGAAAAAATTACGGTTTTTTCGGTTTACGGTACAGTTGCGGTTCGAAGCCCTTTAATAAATTTTATTAGATAACATTATCCATATTATTTGGCTTTTCCCAGCTCTATATGCACGTCTTAAAGAAGATACAATATTTGTCTTATATGTGTAGTTTGAACTGCAAAAGAGTAACTTTAAAATATATTCTGATACCCAAATCTAGATTGCTAATTTTAATCAAAAATACTTATCTTTAATCATGTTATAAGCTATCTTTAATTTTGTCCCCTAAAACGACATATTCCACAGTGCAATATAAATATGTAGGGGGAAAGTGGCATGAAACAGCCAAGTTTTGAAAAAGCCATTATCAATTACGCGGTAGTTTTCATACGAATCGTTCATGTATTATTATTTTAAGATAGCAACACTAGCCAGATATCCCCCACAAAAATTTGACCGTTCACCGTCAATAAACGGCGCCGATACGACGTATTGAAAATTTTGTCGTCAAAAGTAAGGTTTTGAGTTCAGTTTATTTGTTTTCTAACGCCTATACGTACAAAACTAAGAATAATATGATTACACTATAATTTTATAGATATATAAGGCCTTCTAATAACGTATACATTTTGTAGACTAATCTTTGATTTCATAGTAATTTTCGAGATTTTGTTTCTTGAGAGAATATGTTTTGAAATAGCCGGACTGCAGTGTAATGAAAAAGCCACCTTTTAATTGCATAAAATGCAATAATAATTGTAGTAACAGCAATCAAGAGTGGTACCGATGCAAAGTTGTAATGGTTGGGCATATAAATCCTGTGGCGTAAAAAAGAAATTGCATTATTTTTGCTAAAAACGTTTTTAAGTTTTTGCAATGATTGATCCGAAACGTCAAATTTTTTGACAGTTTCTTAGATTTATGTAAGTAAATATTTTATCGAGAGTTTGCGTTATTTAAAACGTTTTATGATTATATAAGATCTAAAATTATAGCTTAAGATTATTATTAAATAATATCTTCGTTAATGTGCAGTTTTAATCTTGTAATAAGAACATGGCTTTTTCAAAAATTGGGTTGGCTGTTTCAATACCTATAGGTTATGAAAAAAGCCAAATTTTATTTTTTTTATAAATGATTAGAAGTCGAAAAATATCGTTAATTTTGAAAAATGTTTTATGACATTACGTACATAAATGCATGAACAATTACAGATTTAAAAAAAAAAATTGATTTATTTATGTCCTTCTATATTATTTATCCCTTTTTTTAAAACTGGCTGTTTCATGCCACTTTCCCCCTACAATGTAGTATAAAAGTAAACACCGTAAGGCCGGCGGTTATTATTAAATTTAAGATGTCGGTACTAACTACCGTCTAGGTTCTTGCACTCGAACAAAGCAGGAATGTTTACAGGGAACGTTAATTGTTGATGAACTCATACGCTGGCCAGCTACATACGGGGTTCGGTGAGATTACTTTGCATAACCCTTGCATTTAATCACAGCCAACTCAAAATCACGAAACTGATTCAAGTAGCCATTGTTGGACCATCACAAAGCCGCTATTTGTCACTAAAGCCACGACTGCTCGATGAAGAGGGATGACGGATGAGATTTCGGCGCCCGCTCAACCCGTCTTTGTACTCACTTAAGTTATTCGGGACCAAATTATAATTGTTTTGGTCGATAATCGATATTCGAAGCGAAGTTATAAATCGTAGATAACCGAAAGGCTAATGAAGAAAATACCAATGGACCTCTATAAAATTTTTGCATTTCATTAATGCGTAAAAAGTTATTAAATACAAACTTTCACTTTAGAATAAACAATATTTATTTATTCTTCAACGGCTTTTCAATAGTTTTAGTTAAATATTTCGTTTGTATATCATAGATAGTGTATTAGAATAGAAAAATATTGAAATGTGATAAAATCTAAGCGGCGTTTAATAAAGTACAACCTCGATAATAAAACAATTTAAAATTATAGTCCGTAAAGTGTCCTTTTTGTCATCCTTATGTCGTGCATTTACACGGTGTTGAAATTCTCACGCTCGCCTTTGATTGCATATTGTAATATCGCGTGACAAGTGTCAGTCAGTAAAAACACCAGTACACATAATATGCTTTATATCCACCCTCTTCTTTGCAACAGTCGTTTATTCGGAAGACAGCGTCTAAAAATTTTATGTCTTAGTCAACTCTGCATGTGAAGAGTCTTTATTAACGTTATACTTTTTTTTGCGCCTGATTGTGAGAGTAAAATTTAAAAGGCAACGGAAGTTGCTCCCGTTTAGCTAACAATCGGTCGGCAGTTGAAGTTAGCCGTTTAAGAAAATAAATTAATTATTGTGAATCATGCTTAAAACCGAGTGTGCACATTCGAGTTCAAAGTGGAACATTCCAATATCGAGAAAATGAATCGCGCCGTTCCGCGTCGCAAACGAAATCAAAGTTTGTCTTTCATAATAAATAAAATGCTAAATTTAATACACAAGAATTCATAAGTATTTTTTACAATGCAAGCACTCGAATAAAGTCACTGTATAATCTTTTGGTTTTATATCTCGACAAAGTAATGGGACTAATTGTTTTGTTTGATTTGCAATAATAGGCTTATTGCACTAAAATTTTGCGTTGGTTTTGACCTATAGGTCAAAAATAAAGATTTTATTTAGAATTTGGAAACGTTAATAGAACGATTAGATTTTTTATAGAAACAAGTACGTTGAATACGTTTTGTAGGCACAGCATTATTTTTTTTAGTATTTTAAATTATATTTTTTTGTCGGTTTATTTTTATTCAAGTTTTGATTCACATAAAATGCTAAATTTAATACACAGTAAATCATTTATTTAATTATTGTTTAAAACACTTTTGATGTGATTTCTTTGCAGAATTCCGCGAATTATGAACATTTTAACTATCTTTTTCAATACGATATTTTCGTCTAGTTTGGTCCGAAGCGGCGACGTCATATAGCAAGCACAGTATACACATAATTGACCTTCAAGGATGGAAGCGAGTTACATGTACTTAATGCCAAGTTTAAAAAGCTAAGTTTAAAAATTTGAGTTCGACATTTAATAATGGCACGTTTCTTAGATCATCAGCTATTTATGTATTAACATTGTTTTTTTAGTATTTATTTATATTACAAGAACAGGCAATATTTGCCCCTTATTATTCTTAAACTTGCATTTAATTGTTTTTAGAATAATTTAATAGTATTGACGTACGTCGATAATAAACATTTTATTTTTTACACGTTTAACACGTAAAAAGAACGGTTACATTATACTTTAGAGAAAGATACATAATACGTTAAGTTGCATTATTTATTCATACAGTATAAATTCTATTATGTAAAAAACATCTCAATTTTGATTTTGCTATTGCTTTTTCAGATCAAAGAATTTAGAAATATTACTAAATACAAACTCTTCTAAAAAACCACTCCCATCCACTCTGGTTTTGACATCTACTCGGAAACACCCTGTATACAAGACAACCTATTTTTTATTATTCAATGTTGAAAGCGAGTGAAAAGATACAAGAATCGCATAAGTACAAGTGAAAGGAAACTATCAAAATTGCTTTAATAAGTAAGGGAGTGTACCCGGTTATGAGACGGGTTTTGTTTATGAGCCAAAGTTTTTTACCGGTTAAATAAAGTCGGGTGTTCTATTCATTGTTGGAAAGGTAATGAAAATACACAACTTTTATCCGCAGAAAGTTTTGTGATTCCATTAACATGCAAAATTTTATGACCAATTTTCTAAGTGACTTTTTTTTGACAGGAAAAAAATTTGTATCTAAGTATGAGACACCTACAAAAATACATTAAAAATTGTAAAATATAAAGTAAAAACCTCATATCTATTTCAAAATTATAATTTTTTATGCTTTCCATAATTTTTATTTATCACTTTCCTCTTCATAATCGTCGCAATGTTTGGATGTGTAGATGCTTGCACACGTGTTTGCGCACTTCAAAAGAACTGGCCGCTTGCAAATATTGCATTTGATGTTGTTAACAGCTTTCAATTTGTTCGGCAACAACTTTATACTAATGATGTTTTTGCTTTGGAACCCTTGGGTGGTGGTAATATGCTGTGTCTCACACCCGGACAATGACGACATTTTGAAAATTAAAAAAAAATAATTGTTTTCCAACCACATATTGGCCTAATCTAATATTGGATCGTAAAATATAAGAAAATATGCATTACACTTTCCTTTATCAATTGATTTACATGAAAAAACAACATTTTGAAAAAAATCAAAAACGTTTTTAACCTGCAATTTTACATACGATGTTTACAGTTGATATAAGCAATGCGTCGATTCATTTCAGTGTTAGTACAAAAACTGACTGATGACCAAAGAACTACTTGACAGTAATCAGATCGGCCATATTGACATTGCATAATGAAAATAATTGACTGTCTCATATCTGGAGCCTGTTTCATACCCGGAAACACTCCCCTATTAGTTACACATTTTTATTTACTAATGAATTACATATATAGGGTGGGCCACTTAACATTTGCATTTTTGATCGGCTCTAAATAAAAAACTAATGAATATTTTTTCAAATTTATGAGTTTATTAGGAAGATAGAACTTAGCCATTTATGAATGAAATACAACGTCAGTCAAATGACTGCCACGACTGGTCTTACAGTACCCCATCCGATTAACTTAACTTTTAAATAAATGAAAAATTTCAGTCTTTCTAATAAACTCATAACTTTGAAAAAATATTCATTAATTTTTCATTTATAGCCGATCAAAAATGCACATTTTAAATGGCCCACCCTATATAAACATATACGATTTTTTATAAAGTTGATTATTGTACATTGTGCTTAATGTCGCGTGTGCACATTCGAGCTCAAAGTGGCACAATCCGATCTCAGAAAAATGAAGCGCGCCGCTCCGCGTCGCGCTTGATTTGCTTCCCTCGCTCGGAAATGTACCACTTTTCGCTCAAATGCGCACATCTTCGTATTTATTGAATTTATTTATATTAATTTTTACATGTGGGCATATTTAATCTACACGGAAAAAAAATATCGTCAAAATAACCATACGTATCGCTATTTTAGCTATAGGTTGTACAGTCATCGTTTACAGGGATACGCCGTATAGCTAAATTAGCTATCCGGAGTTTCCTTATTGCAAGTCGTCAAAGTAACGATACATATTATTGTTTTAGATATTCAAACGATTCTTGTCAGGGTGATTTAACAGTTATGCACAGAAAACAAAATATCGTCAAAATGACGATATTTTAGTTATACAAATCCTCAAATTGACTGCTCAGTTACCTACACGACGGAAACTGCACACGTTCACCAGAGTTCTTCGTTGAACGCTTGAATGAAATAAATTAGTCTTTATTATAAGTATAATATGTAGCGCTGTTTTGGTCATACTATGAACTGTCAAATTAACTTATAAAGGTCATTAAATTAGCCAAGCGAATCGTTGTTCTGACAATACGTCAATTGAGGATACGTCAGATAGTTATTTTGACGATATTTTTTTCTCCGTGTAGTTACGTCAAAAATGTAAAACTTCTAACGTGCGTACATAAGTACACGTACCGGTTTTTTTACGATACGAAACGTATAATTTAAGTCTGATTGAATATTAGTTGTCCACATTTACGCATGAACACCAGAAACTGCACTTAATCGTGGCAGACTATATGGACCATTTCGAATAACAGAGAATAATGCATTATAAGTGTGAATGCAGTGAAAAGGCGCATACCTTTCGATGCCAATGATCACCATATTGAATCAATGTAAAGTTAGGTGAAGATAATAGAAGGAATGTAAGCGTTCGAGCGGAAGGCGAACTAAGCAAAGTGCCAGATTACAAATTCGAGATATTTATGATAGTCTAGGTGGCCTCGGTTTTTCAACTCTATTGTTTACACCCTGTTACGGACATCTTAAGATTTATACCTTCACAAAGCCACTTGAATCTGTGTTAAGATTAATATCTCTGGACTTAAAAGCGCTTCCACTGCGTTCATTAGATTTATTTAATAATTAGTCAGCACTATTTTCTCTTCACTCTGACCCAATTTGGCAATAGCAAGGATAATTCAATGACAAAGAACAAATGGGACAATTATAAGTTGTATCCATGATTTCAAATTTTCAAATGGGGCAATCTGCAACCCGCATCGTGCTCTTAGAAACAATTCTAAACCGGGCACATATTTTAAAAATTAGTTCGTTATAAAAAGTGCAATTCCTTCAAATTCCACCAATTGGTATTGTGGGAACCAACGCTACACAGCGTTGGCCCAACAATACTCTCTTGCTGGTGATCCTTTCCTTATTAACCCCATGCCGTTCCGAAATCCTATAATTATACCTTAACTCCAAAAACCAATTCCCTTCTAAGTGCTTTAATCCCTTTTTCATTCTTTCTCTCCTGGGAACGCAGTTTGGCGGTCACCACCTACTGTGGGTGATACCGTTAGGCTGCAAACTCAACCATCCAAGCATGCACATCCTTTTATCCTATTTACAATCACTTTTGTATAAATATCCCGTTTTCTGTCCCGAAGTCATCAGTCATCAGTCATCTTAGCTCGACGAACCGCCGCACATCTTTTGCTCCGCCATTCGACATCAACTACAGATCCTTCGCCTCCGACACCAGGTCTCCGTCGACGATAGCTGCACCAGCCGACTCACCGCGCCCACAGCTACGCCACCACGACGCAACATCTCCGACATTCTCCCCGTGTAAATAATTTCTACTCCCTTTTGTAAATAAATCCAAAATAAAAGTGGTAACACGCCACAAATTGGTGACCCCGACGTGATCAAAAGGAAGCCCGACGTGATCGACGACGCAACATGACAACGCCGCAAGAAACATCCGGAACGCCATCGTTGCTTCCAGGTTTTCCCGCTCTCGACAGAATCTCCATGCGGATACCACCCTTCTGGGCCGACGACCCAGAGACGTGGTTTGCACAAATAGAGAACCAATTCATACTCGCCGGAATCGTCCAAGAGGATACCAAGTTCAACTACATCGCCGGACACCTGGACCAACGATATGCTGCAGAAGTGAGGGACATCCTTACAAATCCTCCCGCGACGCAAAAATATCAGAAACTAAAAGGAGAGCTCATAAGGCGACTCAGCGAGTCGCAGGAAAACAAGCTTCGTAGGCTACTCGAACACGAGTGTATGGGCGATCGCAAACCGTCACAATTTCTGAGACACCTGCGAACATTAGCCGGCACAATAGTGCCCGACGACGTATTGCGACCCCTCTGGCTCGGACGACTCCCAGCATCAAGCCAAGCTATCCTCGCGACGCAGAAGAAAACCGAACTCGACGACCTAGCAAATCTAGCGGACGCCATCTCCGAAACTACGACCCACACCAGAATCGCCGAGGTGCAGAAGGACCCTTTGGAAGAGGCAGTAGCGAGGCTAACGACGTTGTTCACCACGCAAATAGCCGGGGTGACAACGGCGTTGAGAGCCGAAATTGCCGCAGCAACCAGTCACCAGGAGCACCGACGACCATTCAACCGGTCACGCTCACGGGGACACTCCGCAGCTCTTCGAGAACCAAATCCAACGACGAAAAAGGCGTGTGCTGGTACCATCGAAGATTCGGCAAAGAAGCCCGTAGATGCACAACCCCGTGCACGCACGCGGGAAACGAGAAAGCGGATCGTTAATGGCGGCAGACGAATCCAGCACCCAAACACGTCGCCTCTTCGTTACGGACAAAGCCACAAAATCAAATTCCTTGTGGACACCGGAGCGGACCTATGCGTCATCCCAGTCAAGCACGTACGGGGCGTCGCGATAAAGTTCCATATGAACTTTACGCGGCGAACGGAACCAGCATCGCGACATACGGTTTCGAAACCCTCCACCTCAACCTGGGCCTGCGACGCGAATTCACGTGGCGATTCGTGGTGGCGGACGTCTCAAAGCCCATAATTGGCGCGGATCTGCTAGCAAACTTCGGTTTGTTGGTTGACATCCGCAACCAACGCCTCGTCGACGGCGTCACAAGCCTGACGGCAACAGGTCAGGTGGCAGAATGCAACGCCGAGTGGTTGCACATTCGAGCGCTGTCGGGGACCTCACCGTACCACATGTTACTTCGACAATACCCGGAGGTAACACAGCCCAGTGGAAACCAAGGAGCACGAAACACGCTACCAAACACCACATAGTTACCACTCCTGGACCACCGGTGGCGCAAAACCTCGACGACTTGCGCCGGAACGTCTAAAGGACGCCAAAAGGTGTTCGCAGAGATGATGCAGCAAGGCATCATCCGCCCATCGCAGAGCCCATGGTCTACGCCATTACACATGGTCCCTAAAAAGGACAGCGAGTGGAGGCCATGCGGTGATTACCGCGCACTTAACGCCCGCACGTGTCCAGATCAATACCCGGTTAGGCACATCCAGGATTTTTCCCAAGCCTTGCACGGATGCAAAGTCTTTTCAACAATCGACTTAGTCCCGAGCGTTTCACCAGATTCCCGTAGCCGAGGAAGATATTCCAAAGACAGCCATAACAACACCTTTTGGACTCTTCGAATTCAACTACATGACGTTCGGACTACGAAACGCAGCTCAGACTTTTCAGCGCTTCATAGACGAAGTGCTCCAAGGTCTGGAGTTTTGTTTTGCCTATATTGATGACATACTCGTAGCTTCAGCCTCTGTTGAAGAACATCTTCAGCACCTGCAGATCATTTTCGAGCGTCTGAAGTCGTACGGCGTTGTTGTCAATCCAGGAAAATGCACATTTGGCCAACAAAATGTAAAATTCTTGGGATACCTAGTATCTACCGAAGGCACGAGACCGCTACCAGAGAAAGTCGAGGCAATTCAAGCATTCCCACGGCCCGACACCGTAAAGAAACTGCGACAGTTCTTGGGTATGGTGAATTTCTTCCGGAGATTCATACCCAAGGCGGCTTCAATCCAAGCACCCTCAACGACCTTCTGCAGGGGAACGTAAAAGGAAAAACACCAGTAAAATGGACACCTGAAGCAGAACGCGCTTTCGAACAAACTCGAGAATGCCTGGCAAATGCGACCCTACTCGCACACCCGGAGCCAAACGTACCGCTAGCCATCTTTAGCGATGCTTCCGACTTTGCAGTAGGAGCGTCCCTGCAACAATTGGTAGACAACAATTGGCAACCCCTCGATTTCTTTTCGAAAAATTGAACCCAGCAGAGACCAAATACGCAGCATACGACCGCGAACTATTAGCCATCTATCTGGCAATAAAACATTTTAGGCACATGGTTGAAGCCCGTAACTTTTCGGTTTACACGGATCATAAACCAATAACCTACGCTTTCCGAAAGAAGCCACAGTCGTGTTCACCACGTCAAGCTCGACATCTCGACTTCATCAGCCAGTACACAACCGACATACGGTTTGTCTCAGGCGAACACAACGTGGTGGCCGACGCATTATCCCGCATCGAAGCAGTAAACGACCCACTCGACTTCGAAGCCCTAGCTGCAGCACAAAAGAACGACAAAGTTCTGCACGAGTTCCTCAACAATTCTAATTCTGGACTCCAACTCAAGCTGATACCCATTCCAGGGAGCAGCACGTCACTCTTTTGCGATGTGGCGACCAAAACAGCTAGACCGTTTGTAACCACCGAGTTTCGCAAGCGAGCGTTCGATAGCTTGCACCAGCTCCCCCATCCCGGAGCTAAGGCAACCACGAAGCTGGTTACAGAACGATACGTCTGGCCCTCCATGAAAACAGACTGCAGAGAATGGACACGAAGCTGCATACCGTGCCAACGCTCTAAAATCACGCGGCACGTCTCGTCACCACCAGGCACCTTCAAACCACCAACAGCTAGGTTTGAACACGTGCATCTTGACATCATCGTCATGTCGTTATCTGAAGGATACAGATACTGCCTTACGATGGTGGACAGGTACACCGGTGGCCAGAAGCAACTCAATTGCCGACCAAGAGGCATCCACGGTAGCTCGCGCGTTTTACCACACTTGGGTAGCGCGTTTTGGAGCTCCGCGGCGAATAACAACAGACCAAGGACGCCAATTCGAGTCCTACCTATTCAAACAACTAAACCAAATACTTGGAACCAAACACAACAGAACGACAGCATACCATCCAGCAGCCAACGGCTTAGTCGAACGGTTTCATAGACAGCTCAAGGCAGCTGTTATGTGCCACCAAGACGACCGTTGGACGGAAGCACTACCAACAGTTCTCTTAGGAATTCGCTCGGCCTGGAAAGAAGACCTGAAAGGCACCGCAGCCGAGATGCTGTATGGGCAGCCTCTTCGACTTCCCGGGGAATTCCTCGAGCAACAGCCTTCCGACAGCGACCAGAAAGAAGAATCCACATTCATTAAGGACCTCCGTCAACAGCAGAGAGACGTAGGACCCGTAACAGCCCCGCGGCACGGAAACAAACGAACATTCGTGTTCAAAGACCTCGCAACAACAGGCCAAGTTTTCATACGTCGCGATGGTTACAAACCACCTCTACACCAGCCCTACGACGGACCATTCGAGGTTATCAGCCGATCGGACAAGACATTTACGGTCCACGTTAACGGACGTGACGTAAATGTCACCATCGATAGATTGAAACCAGCCTACATCACAGCAGACGAACCGGTGGTGGACACAAGGACACCTACGACAACTCTAGCACAAGGACCAACTCCGGAGGACGGAATACAGCGCACGAGATCTGGACGACGCGTCCGGTTTCCAGAGCGTCTTCAAGTTGGCTTCCCGTGACTCCATCACTAGCAGGGGGGTACTGTGGGAACCCCATGCCGTTCCGAAATCCTATAATTATACCTTAACTCCAAAAACCAATTCCCTTCTAAGTGCTTTAATCCCTTTTTCATTCTTTCTCTCCTGGGAACGCAGTTTGGCGGTCACCACCTACTGTGGGTGATACCGTTAGGCTGCAAACTCAACCATCCAAGCATGCACATCCTTTTATCCTATTTACAATCACTTTTGTATAAATATCCCGTTTTTTGTCCCGAAGTCATCAGCACTCAGTCACTCACTCATACTCACTCCTCGACTCGTACTCATTCGACCAGCGAACCTCGAGGAGAGCAGTCGATCACATCTCTAATCCAAAGGGGTCCTGTGTGCACCAGAGGAGCAAAGAGAGACAACGACATCAGAGCAGCCTGTCTTTTTCAAGACGGTCTGTTTTAATTAATAATTATTTCCTTTCAGAGTTTTTTGCCTGAATAAGGCAAAAAATTACGCGCCAACGACGATGGATCTGGGAGGGGATCCGCAGCGAGTAGAGAATCTGTTCGCAGCGCTTACCGCTGCGCTCAGGGATCTGCAAGCGGAGGTCCACGCCCAGGGACGGAAGATTGCGGAGATCGAGGCGGCAAAGACCACCGAGACGCCAGACGTTGCGACGGCCGTCGTCAAAGACAACCATGCAGCGAAACCACGCCCAAAAAATGCGGAGTTGGCCCCAACCGACACCGCGAAAAGGGCGGAAAGCGAAGCAGGAGGCCAAGGAGAGGTAAACCCACCTCCGAAGGCCGCCAAGAAGAAGAAGAGAAGGATAGTGACCCTCAGGATTGCCGACGATGCCGACGGCGCAAAAGCCAGCCCACCCCGAGCTAAAAGTCCGGAGCCCGGTCCGTCATCAAGACCGGACCCGGCACCCACTTCCCCGGAAGAGGAGAACGTGGCATCAGAAATGGATGTCGCCACCGAAAAACCCTCCAGCGGGACGGAAGACGACGACTTCGTTCTCGTCCAAGGAAAGCGGAAAAGGATGCAAACGCGGACCTTGGACGATAAGAAGGCAAAAGTAGTGGAGGTCGACGGGCAACCTAAGAGGGAAACCCCGCCGCAACTCGTACCTCGCCGGGAGAAAATCCCTCCGGTGTTTATACATCAGAGGAATGCAACGCGACCTGGCCCCAAATAAATGCCAGCCTAAGGGAGAGGGGCATCGACTACCTGTCGGCCCAATCCACGAGGACGGCATCAAAATGCGGCCCACCACGGAAGAAATGTTCCGGAAGATGACCGGGGCATTCGATGAGATGGGGTGAAGTACCACTCCTTCCGATTGCGGAGCGAACGTCCCCTCCGGGTCGTCTTTCGTGGCGTCGACCGGAGTATCCCGGTCGACGACGTCGCGGAGGACCTCCGGCTAAAGGGGATCGAAGCCGGAAGAGTCAACCGGATGGCCGCGGGAAACAGGACCTGGACATGGTGGTCGTGGAGGTGCCAATTGGCGCCTCAAACGTTTACCAGGTCTCGGACCTGTGCGGCCTCAAGGTCAGGTCGGAGGCTCTACGCAGGCGGAAGGAAGCGGACAATGCCATCGATGCCAACTCTTTGGGCATTCCCAATTTGGCTGCAAGGCGACCCCGAGATGTGTCAAGTGCGGCGAAGAGCACATGACAAGGGAATGCCAAATCCCGGCGACCCAGAAGGCGACGTGTGCGAACTGCAAGGGCCCCCACCCCGCAAGTTCAAGAAGTTGCCCGAAACGGCCCGTCGATGGAAAAACGCGGGGCACCTCTGGGGCACGTCCCCCCCAGCAGCCCACCGTAGCAGTTCCCAAGGCCACGGAAGGAAAATCCGGCTCGCCGAAGAAGAAGGCGCAAACCGTAGGTGCAACCTACGCGAAGGCAGCAGGCGTGGCGTCGCAGCGAACCCGGGGCCCCCCAACAGCAGACCGTCCCAAAGCCAAGCCCAAGGGCGCGGCCACGGAAGCGGGAGCTTTTGCCAGGACCATGGGGGAGATGTGGTCCACGTTTGCGGCTACCAACCCGACTACCGAGCAGCTCAGGCTTTTCCAGGCGCAAGTGAAAAGTCTGACGGATTTGTTCAACTCACGCGATGGACTGTGAGCCCAACGCGCGCCCACTGAAGGTCGTAGCCTGGAACGCCAACGGGCTACGGAACAAGAGGAACGGGCTGGAAATGTTCGCTGAGGACCACAGAGTGGACGTGATACTCGTAAGCGAGTCTCACCTCCGTCCTGCTGACAACCCGAAGCTGAGAAACTACAGCCTTTACCGCACCGACCGACCAGATGGACCGGGTGGAGGAACGGCTATCTACGTGAAAAGGAGCCTGCGGCATCAAGAAATTGCAGCGCCGCAGCTGACAAACATGGAGGCGACGGGCATCGCCGTGCAGACCGTGACCGCTGGAATGGTCAAGATGTACGCCGCCTACAACCCTCCCAACAGGCAGTTGATGGAAACCGACCTCGAGGAACTTCTTGGGGGAGAAGGACCAACAATCGTGGCCGGAGACCTCAACGCCAAGCACCGATCATGGAACTCCAGAGTGAACAACGCAAGGGGACGCGCTCTGTGCAGTTACGCCACCCAACGCGGCGTCGATGTGTTGGGACCGACGGAACCGACCCACTTCAGTGGATCGCACGAACCCGACGTCCTGGACATCGCCATTATTAAAGATCTCCCACTAACAGTGGACATCGAGGTCATGGACGATCTCGATTCGGACCACCTACCGGTGTTTCTACACCTGGGGATGGACGACTTCGAGGAAGTTTAGGAGACCATCACCAAAGTCGACTATGACCTCTTCCAAGAGCAAATGGCGGCCAACGTGGGCAGGATACACATCATCGAGACACCCGGGGACGTCGATTGCGCCATCGACCACCTCACTAGGTGTTTTCTTGATGCAAAGGAAGCAGCAACAAGGACGATACCACTGCGGCGGCGGATTGACGTGCTGCCCCGAGAACTCCGGGACCTCATCCGAGATCGAAACCGGGCGAGGAAGCGGTATCGTCGCTCCCTGGACCCGGTCGACCGGACGGAGTCCAATCGACTTATCGGGGTGGTGCGCCGCCGTCTTGCAGAATATCGCTCGGACAAATGGAATCAACGGTTGGAACAGCTTGCCACCGTAGACGGGTCATTGTGGAGAATGACGAAGATCCTCAAGAACGGGAGATCCCAAATGCCACCCATCCATGGAAGAAGGGAATAGTCTACGCGGAACGGGACAAAGTGGAGGCATTCGCCGATAGCCTAGAATCGCAGTGTAGTCCTAACTACACGCACGCGGATCTGGACCACATCGAGCGAATCCACCGCGGAGTCAGAAACCGACTGCGGAGACCGAGGACGCCGAGATTATCGAGCCGACTTCGCCAGCGGAGGTCCGGAAGATAATCAAGGGACTCAAGAACCGGAAAGCACCGGGATACGACGACATCTCGAACGCGATGATCAGGCGCTTGCCTGATCGCGCGGTCATGCATGTCGTCGCCATCATCAATGGGATTCTGCGTCACCGCTATTTCCCGGACAGATGGAAGATAGCCGACGTCGTAGTTTTGCCAAAGGCCGGAGCCAGCCCAAAGTTTCCGCAGAACTACCGCCCGATCAGCCTCCTCCCCGGCTTGGGGAAGGTGGCTGAAAGGGTGATCCTGCGGAGGCTGAAGGACCTGGAGCGCCGACTGAAGGTAATACCCAACGAGCAGTTTGGTTTCCGGGAGAAGCACTCGACAACGGACCAGGTGCTCCGCGTGGTGGAGTCCATTACCATTGGATTCAACTGGCGGAAACACACCGCGGCCGTATTCTTGGACGTCGAGAAGGCCTTCGACAAAGTCTGGCACAAGGGGCTGCTCCACAAGCTCCTTGAAGCCGGATTTACTACGGGACTAGTAAAGCTAGTCGCATCGTACCTGACCAATAGGTACATCCAGGTGAAGATCGGTGCCACCAGGTCGTCGAGGAGGAGGATCACTGCGGGCGTCCCGCAGGGATCGATTCTTTCGCCGTTCCTGTACACCATATTCACAGCGGATGCTCCAAGGCTAGAGAACAGGGCAGCAGCCACGGTCGCCCTCTACGCCGACGACACCGCCATCGCAGTGCGGCACGGAAGCCCCGCACACGCCACGAGAATACTCCAGGAAGCTGTCGACGAAATGGAGGAATGGTTCCGGAAATGGAGGATCAATGTTAATGCGTCGAAGAGCGCAGCAGTGTTGTTCTCCAGAAGACCGGACCGAAACGGGAGGACGACCCGACCAGATGGCCAAGTCTCCATGTTCGATACCCCAATCCCATGGAAGGACGAAGCCAAATACCTGGGGGTCATCCTCGACCGAAAGCTGACTTTCAACACGCACACAGAAAGTGTGCGGAACAAGGCGATCGGCAATGACGCAGCTTCGTCCGTTGTTATGTCGGCGTAGCCCACTATCAACGGACAACAAGCTGCTCATTTATAAGCTGATCGTGAGACCAACATTAACCTACGCTTCGCCCGCTTGGGGACACGCGGCGAAGACGCATCGGTTAAAGTTAGAGAGGATTCAAAATAAGTACCTGAGGCTGGCCCTGGGCGCCCCCAGGTACACCAGAATACGACAGCTTCAAGAAGAGGCAGACATGCCCAGCCTGGAGGACCACATGAAAATTGCTGCGACGAAGGCCTTCGCCAAAGCAGAAGATCATGAAAACCCGCTCATCAGAAGTGCCGTGGATTATGATGAACGGGACCACAGTCGGTACAAGCGCCCGAAGATGGCGCTTCTCAACTAACCGCAGAATGCGGAAAGGCCCAGAAGGGGCCGAATCGCCGGGCACCGGCCCGGGGGTTCACAAGTGTCAACACCGCGATGTGTCAAGTGCGTGCAATCAGTGTGCCAGTGCAGTGTTGGTGACAGTGTTATCTTTCTCTTCCTTCTTCCCTCTTCTTCTTTCTTTCGGCCGCTGGTCGGTAGCGGAGGGGTTTTTACCGGATCGTCCGGGTTTTTCCCCTTCGCTATCGCGAAACGCGAGGCGCCTCGGGGCGCTCTTTCGTAACGGGCATTCACGCGACCCCCTCCCCCTGAGATTACGGAGTCAAGGGCCAAGCCCGACTCGTCATTGAGCAAGAGCATGAGCATGAGCATGAGCCGAAGTCATCAGTCATCTTAGCTCGACGAACCGCCGCACATCTTTTGCTCCGCCATTCGACATCAACTACAGATCCTTCGCCTCCGACACCAGGTCTCCGTCGACGATAGCTGCACCAGCCGACTCACCGCGCCCACAGCTACGCCACCACGACGCAACATCTCCGACATTCTCCCCGTGTAAATAATTTCTACTCCCTTTTTGTAAATAAATCCAAAATAAAAAGTGGTAACACGCCACAGTATTTATTTTCTAATAAAACAACAAGAATTATGTTAGTTAAATATATTTATTTAAGATACAAATTCAAAATTTTGAAGTTTGGTTTGCTTAGGCTTAGCACTTTTATGCTCTAAAACGGTAAGGAAACGCATCTATAATTCTCACACACATTTTCTCCAAATTATTTTTGCACGCTATCGATAACACTATTTTTTAAATACATAGTTTAATTTGCCAAATCTTTTTAAAGATACGAAATCCGATAATGGCGACTTTATTCAATCCCTCTTTTATTCATGGGATTAAATTCGGTTAATTTTGTAGTCACTTTTTAAATTGAACAGTAATAAAACACAGTTTTTAAATTAAAGATATGTTATATTTGTTAAATAAGATAGCACATCATTCTTTTAAAATACGTTTCATCAAACTGATATGTGGTCTAACGTAAAATCTTTTAAAAAAACTTTCCCCTTTATGCATTGGTTTGGTTAATCGAACATCAAAAAAATATGTACAAAAGCATCAAATAGATATAGATTGAAGAACGGTGTACCTTTTTAATTATAATTTGGAAAATAGCCTAAAAAGTTAACAAGTTTATTTTACTTTTAACTATGATACTTACTATGTATTTATATTGGTCATTATTAATAGCGGCAGACAAAAATAATTACTTTCAATGAAATAGAGGAACATGGCCAATCGAAAAAACTAATTATTTTGTGCAAGAAAATCGAATTCTCTGATTAAATTTTTTTTTCGAGTTTCTTTAAATATTTATAAAAACCACATTTATTAAAAAAAACCGTTGCGTGCACTTATGTACGCCCGTTACAAGTTGTACTTCTTTGGGGTAACTAAATTAAATATAAACACGTGTTTTGTTAAGCACCTTGGATTTGTATATAGCTGGACCAGTGGTTTCCAAATTATATGTTACTGTGCCTCCCTTAACAAAAGTCGAATCTTAAGAGCGCGTTATAGCAGCTCGAAAGTTTCTCCTGGGGGGCAACGGTGTGGTACGAGGTATTTCTCAAAGTAAAAATAGGAGGAGTCGATTTAGAATGAGTAACTGCAATATGAGTGAGTGCAGTATATTGTCTATTGATGGTAGGGATATGTCGCGAAGTGTTTCCGATTTAATCGATTTGATTATTTTCAGGTTTCTTCTAGATTATTTAATTTAGTTCACTTCTTCTAAAAACGTAGTATGTGGCAATATATCTACTTAGTACTTTTTAATTAATTAGTTCATTAAAAAAATACTGCTAAAAGGAAACACAGATTCCTCTATTCTTTTTTAATGCCTTTTATAAGTTGATTTTATTATAAATATAAATTAAATTCAAACTAAATATGTAAAGAAGTATATACATATACAAGCTCTATATGTGGTCGTAACAGGTTTATAGCCTAATTTATGCAAGTATGAAGAAATAAATTTAATATGTTTTACTATTTATTATTATTCTTATTATTATTACTATTTCGATATTTTTGTAAATACATAATTGCACTTCGGAGACCAAATTTTTCTTAGATTAGGCACTTACATCACTAAGATAAACATTACAATATTTGATAAAATGTAGATAGTTACATAGTCATACGCTAATTTCAATAGGCACTAACATATGATTAGCGTCAATCTTGGATAATAACCCAAGATTGATAGCTATTATAATTATTAATTATTTTGGATTTTTAGGAGAACATAAAATGTAATTAATATTTTTTATAAAATGATTATATTTAAATATGTGTATACATAAAAATGCATATCATACAAAATTATATTTTTATATAACAAAATTCTATTACTCAGAATTAGAAAATAGATACTACATTAGAGATTACCTATAACGTAGGATCGACATAAGAATATTTTTGATATGGTTTGTTATACTATATAAACACAAACATGTTTTATTTTATTCTAATAACAAAAATTGATCAAAAATGTTTTTTTTTTTCCATTGAACCTTGTGAGCAATATTTTATTTAATTTATTTTCCCATTTTAAACAAAATATTGTAATATTATTTAAAAAAATCGATAAATTGTATTATTAATTATACGTATTTAGTTAATTTTATACGTAAGTATGTACTCATGTGTTATAGATGATTACGTAGGTAACATTTTTTAGAACATCAACGCACCCGTTAGATAACTTTAGTCGGTTGTATTTTCAATAAGTTGTTATGTTGATAATTTAACAAAACAAATTTGCGTTAAAGAATTAAAAATAGTAAATTGTGTGACTAATGATTAGCGATATGCCGTTTCAAATTAATTATAAGCGATTTTAATGTAGTTTTTTCGACATAAAATTGTAACCAAAAGCATTATCCTTACAACATCTTTTATGATTTATACAAGTTCAAGAACTTTTGAAAGATTTTGACTTATCGATATTTCTAATGTAGATATATGTAGTTTTACAACATTTACAATTAGTGTTGATTAAATAAATAATGAAAATAATGAAGGATGTTCTGTAATTCATTACATCATTTTAAACTGTTCAATTATCGTATTCATCGATCACGCAAATTATTAAACAATAATTTAGTAAAATACAGTCATTCGGGGTAAAAGAACGTATCGGGTAAGAGATCGCGGTGCGTCGATCTCCGCGGGGAGTGAATGGATCTGAGGCGATTTTTTGAAGAGTGTAACAAAATATGAAGAAAGATTAAAATTTACAGTTTACTCTGTAGATTTTTGTGCTCAGGAAAAGTTTATCACGTCTGTGAACAAGCGCGTTTATAAACCCCATATACGACCTTATACCCAAAAGACTGTGTGATGATAACCGCACTGCGGGCCAAGAGTTCGCATTCTGACCGAGGCTCATTATTGTATAATTTATGGAAAACTACATATTAAACTAGTAAATTACATTTGTAAATTCTATAGTGCATGAAATATTCTATATAATGAGCATTATCATATTCTTGATATCCAACAATTTTTGTTTTGGCGTGATCGAGAAAATTAAAAAGTGTACTCTTGACCCGTAAAATATGGAAAAAGTACATATGTGATTCTGTTCTAACTATTACTTTTTTAATTAACCATTTTTTAAATTTATAACTAAACTTTTTTGTTTTTATATGTATATTATTACCCTTTTTGATAGTAAAAATAAAAGTGCGAGAGGATTTTGCTACAACTTTAAAATATCGAGAATGAGAATCAAATTTCAAATTTTTTATGCCACTGTACTGACTCATTCGTCCACGGTACTGACATAAAATTCAATGTATTGCAAAAAAATTCATTAAACTCTTTTAAGTTTGATTATATACATTAAGATTTATCATTTAATTAGATTGAATTATTTATTACGACAAAAAAAAATAACCAATTTATAGGTAAATCCTAAAAAAAAACATGACACGGTACTGACATTGAAGTGAGATATTGCACTTTTCTTTGGACACTCATACAAGAAAAGTGATGAAATATGTTCATGAGGATCGTATTGATACAAAAAGTTCATTAATAGATTGATAATGTATGACCAGTGAGAGCAAACAATATAAGACATAAAAATCACAGTTAGAATAGAATCACCCACATATGCATGCCGAAATTAATTTGGAAAGAATGCGCATTATACGGAGATAAATAATTACGATATTATAGTTTCACTACAGGAAATTATGTTATCTTGGTGGATTTCTGATCTGCATACCTCGGGTTTTGCGCGGGTCGATAATTTCTGGAAGCAAACATTTAAAATAAAATTCTTTTAGTTGCTCTTGCATTGCCGCGTTCCAGAAATTATCATCTCGAGGAATCTGAAAAAGAAGAAATATAAGTATACATATATAAATTTACCTAAATTATTTTTCTATGCTTACTTTTTCCACCAATAAACCCAATGGAGTCCACAAAACAAAATAACATAATTTCCGTTTACTTATGTGAAGTTGCCCTTGTACTTGGAAATAATAGTTATGGCTTCTCTTTAGGACCAATTCTTCATTTACAACATCGGCATATTTAATTCTTCCCGCTATTATTGCATCTTTAGGATGCATATCGGCAGCACTTGCAGGACATTTTATTTCTATGCAAGAATCTTCTCCCACTAACCCATCTGGTGTAGCAGCAAGCATATACTCAACCTCATCGATGAACAGTCCACAAGGCTGTACAGCTAAGCCAAACATATTTTCAAAATGACTTATGGCTCGAAGTTCATTGCGTTTTCCATATCTGGTATTAGCGTTACCACCGAAACAATTATATAAAATTTCTTTAACTTTGTTTTCACATGACGTTGTCTTCCGCATACTGCAAATGCTTTTGAAGTGCGATGCTGTGATACGGTGGCAACGCTCTTTAAACCATTGAGGATTATTTGCTTGTCCTCTGGTTTGTTGCTCAATTATTTTAATTTCTTGTTCCGTCTTCTTCAAATTATTTAAAAAAATAGTTTTTTTTAGCAAATAATCCTCTTCTGAAAGATCGGGAACTAACTGAGCCATTTCTGATCCATAATGCTCATCTGGCAAAGCTGCACGTTTAACTTTGTATAGTCTTTTTTTACATTTAGGAATTGTTGATCTACGTTGTAGTCTATCGATATGTTTCTTTGTTTGACCTTGTGGACTCTTGTGAACAATAGTTTTATATATAATTCGTCGATATTCCGGTCCACTATTAAATGATATAGCTGCTGCTTCGCACCTGGTTTTATAAGAATTTCTTTGGGAAAAGTTGATTCTTTTTCCTGCTACAAATTTGCAGACAATGGAGTTGTACTGCTCTGCCAAATTATTCGTCATATTTAAAATCAGGCTACATGCGTTGTCTTTTAGTCTTTGAAAGCAAGCATTTATATCGTGATATAGTCCACATGCTGTCATGGTTTCCACATAATTTGTGTCTGCATTGTCACAATGGAAGTATTCAATTTTGAGAAATTTTTTGTGCTCGCCAAATACGTGTGAACTAATGCTTGCTAAATCTTCTACTAAGAGTGTAGCCTGATCGTTGACAGAGCCTTCTCCATTGCCTCTGATTTGTACTGCCTTCTTTACTGTTGATATGCATTTATAATAGCGTTGAAGTAAAATTTTTCTTAAAAACGGTGCAACTGGTGTATTATTTGATACACTTCTTTTTCTATTACTTGCATCTCTAAGTTGTTTTGAAAAGTTTCTGTATAAATGATTTGTACATTCGACTTTTTGGATTTGCGTTGTACCATAAGGCCTAGTTTCATACAATCTCTTTGAAACACTGCTGTCTCCATCGCCAATTAGGGTTGTGTATTTGACACCATGCATCTCAATGCTGTTTTTAAAACCTTCTACTATGATATCTGCTTCCATTGCCGTGGAAGTATTATCAAAATTTTTTGCGCAATTATGAAATTTCACAGATATATCTTTATTTTGAGCTCGTGCACAAATACAGCAGTACTTATTTCTCACACCTAAATACAAAACTTTCTTTGTTTTTTTGCCAATTATGCATGCCTGAAAGAAATATCAACTAATAAATAACACATAAATAATATAAATACATAGAGCAATTCCATATGTGACTAATTCTACATTTCACCAAATTTAATTTATATTATAAATTCCAATATATTTACAGCTTAGCTTTGTCATTGTCTTTTTTGAATTATGTAGTGGACATATGTAAAGTTATTAAATAAGAATATTTTTTTCATAGAATTGCCCTATAAGTAAATATAAGAAGTCATCATATTTAAAAAGGTCTAATTTAGATATCATGTTGCACTGTAATTAGTCATTTGAGCAACAATTGTAAATATTGAAATTAAAATATAGTTTTTATCAAATATTGTATAAAAGTTCGTAGGTGTAGTGATAATTTTTATTAGCTATTTATAAGTATAGATCACTTTGATTGATAACTTTTTATAAAATTAATACAATTCAATAGTTATAATTACCACTCCTGACAAAGCGTTGTAGTTCGTGTTGTATGACCGTTTGGACCATGCACCATCAGCAATGACCGTTATATAGGGCACTCCGTCCATATCCACTTCTCCGCACAATTTTGCTATCCTTGCCTCTTCTTTGCCGTTTGTCTCAATTTGTTGCCAAAATGATTTATGGATTCCTTCTGACATTAAATTGGTGTATTTATTAAAGGTGTTAAAGGCCATAAAAGGTACATTTAATATCGACATAAAATCATTTGCTATCGAATACCCTATACCAGAAGAAATAGTGCCAAAAGCTGCAGCTTCATTAACTTTCATGACTGTGTCTTCGTCATAATCGGTGGAAACGTCCAACGTAGCATTACACATTTTACATTTAAATGTAATAATGCTCTTTAGTCCCAATTTATTTTCTTTGATAACTATCATGTCCACAAAGCTGCATCCAGAAATGTGGATATTACTTGATGACTGTAGTTGTTCCAAAAAGTAATCTATGGCCACAAGTCGTCTACCTTCAAGCAAAAAAGCTTTCATCGATAGATTTTGATCTGCATGAGGTATTTGCTCAATAATTTCTATGTACATAAATAAATGTATAAAATTCATTTATTATTATTTTTTTTTATCATATGTTACCTGAATTAACTTCAGTATTGCTGGGAATATTTGGCAATTGTTGAACTTGTTGATTTAAAACATTATTGAGCGCATTATGACGATTTCGGTAAATCCGTCTTTGACTTCGACGACGAGAAGCATAAACATTTTTAACACTTTTTTTAATATTTCCCATTGCTTATAGAACCGAAAATTTAATAAAGCTAAACTACAACAATATTCAATATAATTGAAAAATTATTAGAATTTGGAAATAAATGTGTGTTCTGACAAGAACAGTTTTCTTACTTACAAAGTAATTTTCAAATATAAAACTAAAAGTCTGCGATGTAAATAGAAATTACCAAATGGTAGTGAATACGTACTTTACAAAGCAGAAATTTACCTAACAAAGTTAGAAAATAACAATAACTAGAATTAAAACAAATGTTCAATAAAACACTAAAGAAATGTTTGTTCTGAAAAGAACAGATTTTTATAAACTGGTAATTAACCAAGAATATAGAGAAAATTTAAAAAATCGAACAAAATGTAAAACAACAGACACGAAAGAAAGCAGCAATGAGAATGACGAATGTTGCACACTCCTAGCATTTGTGAATATTGCAAATCTTTGGTTCATGTAGACAAAACTTTAACGGACGCTCAAATACCGTATTGCTGATTTTAGTAATGATTTTTAACTAAAATATTATAAATATTGCATATTAACGGTCATAATTATATACTAAATGTACTGCAACATTTATATCTGCATTTTCCAAAGATATTGTTTATATTCATATTTTAATTAAGAATTTATTTAAAATATATTATTATCATCAGTAGTAATAATAGTCAAATTTTTATTTTCATATGTATCTAAAATGTATTCTTATTAAATAGAAAAGTAATAGGTACTCTTATTTCTTTTAAAGATTAGGAATGTAATTCTGCGGGGTGAACACCGAAGGGAGAAGTGAGACTTAACTCCGCCTACCGTAGTTCCATATTTGTAACTCATACAGAGAGCAGCACTTACTATCGTTAAATATTTGAATATTTTGAAGATTAGTAGTTCAAGCTTTATTCAAATAATATACAAAATTAAAAAAAAATGTTTTAATAAAAGTGTCTTAGAATTCAATTCTACATTGGCAGATAACTTTTTTAAGGCAAAAATCTATGTATTAAAGAAGTAAAATTAAATTTTGCACGTTTTTTTAAATTTTTTTTTATGCTGCCAATGCCTGATTAGATTTTAAATAGTTTATTGAAAACCCCATTAAAATCGGTTAATAAATAAAAGCACAAAGCTTGAACTACGTTTCGACTAGGTGAAACGCACTCTTAAGGCCTCCCCACTGTACACCAAAATGTAAACTAAAATATGTATAAATTGGTCAATGATTTTTAAAAATTAATAATTTTTTTTACGTAAAATAGTATTTTTTTTAGTAATCCGTTCATCAAAAAAATGCTACGTATCTATGATATAAAAGTATGTCTATCTAATTCATGCGAATGTATATGAATTATGTTCTTTTATTTTACATTGAAATAAATAACCAAATTATGCACATTATATATTTTTTTATTTACAGTTTTCAGAAGAATCTATTTCCACTGAAAAACGGGGTCTAGGAGTATTTTAAATGAATGACTTCTTGTGCGTATAAATATACAAAAAAATGCTTCTTTTGGATATAATATCAGTGTCATCCAACGAATTGACTAAAAAATACCTAAAAATAAACATCTTATAAGCAAAAGTGTATATTCTAAATACTTTTCATTAATGAAAATTTTTGAAATTTTTATTTATATAAATCCTGTAAAAACAAAATCGTGTAAACCGAGAGATAAATGTGGCGTTTATTGTAGATTTTGTTTAAAAGCCGAGTGTCCAATTTGGTCTTTGAAAACTATGCACTTTTTGCTCAAATACTCACATAAGTAAGTCGTTCTATTTGAGTATATTACTCATTTCTTTTTAAATCCAAAAACGAATGTAAACCAATTTAATAAATACGGGGCTGTGCACATTCGAGCGAAAAGGGGCACATTCTCCCGAGGTCGAAAAGTGCCACTACGAGCTCGAATGTGTACATTCGAGTTTAAGTGTGATTCACAATAATTAATTTACTTTCTTAGACGGCTAACTTCAACTGGCGATTTTTTGTCAGCTGTGCGTGCGCAACTTACCGTTGCTTGCTAAAATTTGACTTCAACTCGCCAAGAGAAGTATAACTTCAATAATTGGTTTATCTTTATTTAACATAACAAAAAATGTATTGTATTCTCTATTACAACGATAGTAAATTAACACATTTACCATTCAAAAAACGTAAAAAATACCACTTTTTATTGGAATTATATCCTACGCCACTTTTTTTAAATATAATCACCACTTAAATTTCAACAAACCTAAGTTTAATGCATATAATGAATATAAATGATCGAAGACGTTTTAGTCAAATCGTACTCTTTCACTTATATTTTTGAAATAAAAAGAAAATGCAAATCTAATGCCAGTAAATGTTATTTTAAAATTAAAATAAAGGAAGATTAATATGCGAATCAGTTTTATAGGTACTTTCTCATTGTGCTTTCTGTAATTCCCAGTTGTGGCCCACCAAAGCCTTTGAGAAAATCAATTAGACCTTACTAATGTACAAGTTTAACGATTCTGTTTTTCAAGTAATCATTGAAAAACTTATGTAAACATAATTAATTAAAATTAGCCAATTATTTTTCTATTTTAAAGCACTTACATAATTGTTAATTAATATTTTAAACGATAAATCATTTTACCATAAACTTTTTTATTATTTTTTAGTGTGAAAGACTGTTAACATCATAAACTTTCAACCTTGTGGCATAAAAAAGATAATCTTTTCAATTTGCATACATTCAACTGTTAGAGGTTTTGATGTAAGAAATTCTGGCCAAACGCCATGAACTACGAGCTAGCTAATTTAATTCTAGCTTTAGCTATAGTCGTTTGGTTTATCCGGAGTGTTCATTAGAGTGTCCATGTCGTGGAACCATGGTTAACACTGCACTAAAGTAAGGGTTAGTTAGCATGGCTAGAGGGCGGTATAAAATGCAAGGTTCAGTGAAGACACGAGTGCTGTTCTGTGCCAAGCACGGGCCAGGATAATAAGTCAGCAGGAATTAACCAGGAATTCACACTGAAGAGACTAAAATGCTTCTGAATTCTCCCTTAACTCACTATACCACTTACGCAGTATAATTAGTTATATTTTTCAGGACGTTGCTATTTACATATTTCGCTGAAACCTATATTTTCGTGTTTTCCTTAAGATTTCGTGTTGAAAAATTAAATATATGTGTCCCCCAAAAGAATATGCTTGTGCTTAATATGTCAAAAGAAAATTTATAGTGAACAATTCATATTTAAGGTGGAAGTGTACCCCCCGACTTTTAAACTACAAGTTCAAAGTTAACCAAATTTGGAACATAGGTTATTATTAATTAAAGGATTGTTTTGGGAAAATTTAAAAAAAATCGTAGCTTAAGTTTCAGAAATATATAAAAAAAACCGATATTTTGTAAGAGTAAAGTCACAAAACTGGAAGTTCAAAATTAATAAAATTTGGACAGCTTGTTGATATTGTAATATAACGCAAAAATTTAAACTTTAAAAAAAAACGTAGCTAGGGTTTGGGAAATAATCAAAAATATAGTTGTTGGAGGTATCTCCTGCTTTAAAAAAATATTAAATTCAAATAATATTTATAGCCGTATAATTTGTGCAGTTTTATGAATTTTTTGAATAAATTACAATTAAATATAAACAGTTTAATATTTAGAAATTAATGTTTGAAGTACTTAAAATGTGTATGAAAATATTTGTATAGAATGTGCTGCCTCTGGCCACAGTAAACAGTTTTAAAATCTTTGTTGCAAACCTTTCTAATGTGTGCATGTTGTTGACGTATGTATATACGACGTCACCAATAATTACACATGTGTTTGTCGAAGCTGTCTGCTTACCAAGACTGGAGGTAGATTGAGAGGTTGAAGTTGTAAAAGAGATAGCAATATGCATACAAGGTCGCATGCAGCTTTCCGTCAACTTGCAAGTTTTTAGCAGCAGAGTATCACGAGCGAGGGATATCTTTATAGGAGACCTTAGCAAATTACGGTCGCTGCTTGATAATACGCGAAGCGCAGATCATAATTGTCTTGTATTTGAAAAAAAAAATTCTCCATTTTAAAAAAATTCAATTAGTTATTTTTCTGTTATAATTGATTATTTATAATAATGAATAATATCTAAATTATTCAACCTTAAAAAAAGTTTTCCAAGCCCGTGGACTGAACATAAAATGCATAAAATTTGAAAAAAAAATTCTTTGCTCTATTTGTTTGAAAACAAAATCTGAAAACTAAAACCTTGGAGCTTCAAAATGCTTTTTTAACGACCTCGTTACCACCATTTTTCACCTAAATACAGCGCGTCAAAAAAAACCGAAAAATTTGGAATTGTTTCTTGCTCCCTTAATTTTTGCGGGGAGTATATATTTAGAAAGGCGCTTTGCAAGCTCTATTCAATTTTGATATACAATTAATACCTTTTTGTTTACTATAAGAATATTGACACAATTTTGGGTTACACCGGAAGTGGTAAAATTTTTATAGTCAGCTCAAAAAACAAAACACATAAATTATATGTACGTTTCTATACTAGTACTTTTTTTTTGAAATTATTATTGTATTTGAAATTATAGACTTTTTGCACTTTGGATGGGTATTCTAAACATTAATAATGTTATTCCAATCTTTTTCATGTGTTTTCTTTTAACTAAACATAATCTGCGTGATAAAAAAAATCTTGTGATAACTAATCTGGTTTTTAAGTTGTTAATTAATTAGTAATTTAACGTATGATTGAAATAAAATTTGCAAAAGACTGTAAAATTCATTATGATTTATAACATGTTAAATAACACATGGAAAGAATCTCGATTGCATTTTGTTTTACAATCCGAATACACCTATGAGTTACAATTAATTAATGTTCTATCATTATTTTTTTTTACCTTTTTTAAACTTTTATATGTAATAATAAAACTTATTTACCTATTATAGAATTTTAATTATTTTATTTTTGAGAGCGGGTAAATCGCCTCAACCTTACTACAGGTATAAAAAGGCAAGAAGAAGAAGAGCATTTATTTTTTTCGAAACGGTATTATTGTGAAATACTACGAGATCTATAAAGATAATAGTACTAACCAATCTTTTAATTTTTGATAACTTTTATTAGACAATATTTGTTAATAATGGTCGTAAAATAGGTATGTGAAAAATAATTTATTCATAAGGGTAAATTATTTTAAACTCCACCTTCACTAATTGTTTCAGAGTATTACTAGTAAAAACAAATTCGATTGATGCAACTTACAATATATATGTATGTATTACATGTAATCAAAATTTTAGATAAATAGGTATAAAACTTTAAATAATTAGGTAGAAATTATATTGCAATTTCAACCTAGTATTCTTGTGAGAACGTGGTATAAAAGTTTTAATCTCCTGTGCCACCTACACAGTTTCTGTTTTGCAATAGCTGCCTTTTAATAAGCATTTGTATTTTTGACGTCATGAGCAGTGAGAGTGACGATGTGTGTGACGTAACATACACGAGTGCTATCTATTGGTATATTAAGAACTAGTGATTTCAATCTGTAATTTAAAAATAAGCAGCGCCAGCTACAGTCCGCGAAACGTAATAACTAGGGGTACCCTTCTACGTTAAACATGCACTTCACTGAAAATGAAAAGTTAAAGGTTTTCAGAAAATTCGATGCCGACGCCGAAAAAACGGTTTAGTAGAGACATCTGGTAGGCACTAGCAAATATTAAAACAGTTTCAATATGGAGTATAAAAGTACACTTTTTTGTAATTTAATTTATTTTTTCTAGCACTTATTTTTTATAGGCAATATTCAAAAGTCCTTAAAAATAACAAAGTTCAACAAAAAAGTTATTACATTATTATTTTTTTTAAATATAATAATTGTGTAAAGTATAACATCGATTATATTATTTAATATCAGTTGAGTGAGTGTACATACATAAAAATACATTTAACCAAAGAAAGTCAACTGATAATAAAGATTAAGCTTAATTGTATTGTATATATTAAAAAAATACATAGTTTATGCCAAAATCATTGTTAGCATTGCTGTTTTATAAAAAACAACTTATATTAATAAGTTCAATTTTATAAGCCTATCATCATTCATAACGTGATTTTATTTTTCTAAACTTCAATGTCAAGGTATACCTGCAGGATCAATAAGTAGAATGTTCTATTTACAAAAGATTATTAAATCTTATAAATTAAGTTTTATGTATAAAATCATTTATTATTTTTATTCTTTAAAAAAAAATGCTTTTACTTATATTTAAAAAAGTAATAAGGCATACTCCGAACAATATGCAAAAGTTTCATTGATTATAATCAAAATATAATTTCCATTTAAGTTATATTGTTTATGAAATAAAACTTTAAAATTTACTTACATTTATACACATAATGCAATTACATACAAATTAAATAACACAAATTCGATGCTGCTAGAAAATTAAAAACCTGTGCTAAATTGAAAAATGGTGTAAAATCATATAAAATGGTCATAAATAAGATGTAACTCATACACGTTTTCTATACTAATCCATTAGTAGTCTGAGATTGAAGGGATTGAAGGCACTTTTGGAAAATAAGAATGATATCAGCCATTTATTATTGATCAAAAAGAAAAAAAGTAATCCCTTATTATTTATTTAAAGCGCTCTTAATTCAGTTGTTATGTGATTGTTTTTTATTTAATTCATATTTTTGATTTTTTAAGTTTTCATTATCATATTAAGATGTTGAACCGTTCAGTGTTTCCTTGGAATTATAAGACCGCTTTCACATTAGGCGATTTAGGAGCACAATTTCAGTCCCGCTACTAAATCGCCAACTAGTCGATTGTCGCATTGTTTCATAGCGCTGCTAAATCGCTCTGGAATCGCCAACAGGGTGACTAGATCGCCTAATGTTGGGGTAATTCAGGAAGAGATGGCCTCCCGGCTGAGATGACCCGATGGAATATCTATATTAATATATGAATTTTGCAACCGTTTAACGCGAACGAAAGTGGAAATATTTTTGAAAGTGTTTAAAACAATAAGTAGGTAAATTATACATCTACATAAGTGATAGGGAACAATCCCAAAATCGACAATAATTTGAGTTCCCAGTTTTAATACTTAAACAAGTGAAAGAGATTGAGAAGATACAACGATCTCATAAGTGCAAATAGAAGAAAATTATTAAAATTGTTTCAATAAGTATTAGTCAAATTTTTTATTATAAATTATTTTAATGAACTCTTATCATCGTTCGTAAAGTTAATTATGGTAAACCGTGCTTAAAGACGTTCCCACGAAAATCACTTTTCTTGCAATATTTGTCAACTTTTGTATACACATAGTAATGATTGTTCTTTATACGTAGGAATTTTGAAAAACCGTCTTAGTGGTACTAAATTCGCTAATATTGAAAATCAAAGATTACAAATTTAACATGTGAAACCGGTTTCACTACCTGTTTCACATGTTAAATATGTAATCTTTTGATTGTCAATATTAGCAAATTTAGTACCACTAAGACAATTTTGCAAAATTCCTACGTATAAAGGACAATTAGTACTATGTCTATACAAAAGTTGACAGATATTGCAAGAAAAGTGATGTTCTTCATTGAAAGCATGGTAAGTCACTTGGTTTTTCGTGGGAACGTCGTTAAAGCCGAGTGTGCAGCACCTTCGAGCTCGAAGTGGCATATTTTGACTTCGGAAAATAAAACGCGCCGCTCCGCGTCGGGCTTCTACCGAACCTATATACCGTGTAGAGTAATGTGGGATAACTGTACGCAGTTTTAAGAAAATTACTTCCAGAATAAAACTGTTTTATAATTTGAAACAAATCACCTTTTATTCTCTTTCATTAGACATTTCTAAATAATAGAACATAAAATTTGAATTCTCTTTATAATGATAAGTTATAATTAATTTTTTAATTAACACGGGAAATGCGGACACTTGCCCGCATCAATGGGTAAGTGTCCGCGCGTCTTTTCATTCCGATTAGAAGATTGTTTTGTGTTCGAAATGATTTGCTTTCTTTCTTTCTTTAGTTTTATCTTTTTTATTGTTTTTCAAATTTGGCTTATTTTTGATTTTCGTCATATTATTTACCTTCTTTTATCAGCTTCTTAGCTGCATCAATTTGTTTTTGAGTGCAAACTTTCTGACCGGGACAATTCCTTATATACGTACTTACTCCGCATTGTAGATCTAGAAATCAACACAATATTCTACGTTAATTAAGGATTTCTGTACACGTTTGAGCACTGTGGATACTTTACCCGCGTACACTTACCCGTTGCGTTAGAGACAATAGAAAAAGATAGTACGCGAATGTAACTTACCTGAGACGAAATCCATAAGTTTACATGAATTATTTATTAGTTTCTTCTATCTGTAAATACTGTTTAATCGTAGTCAGTCCTGTTGTATTTCTGTACCACGCTGTCGTATTTGTACAAGAATTATAAGAAAATGGCTCAAAAACAATATTATCGGATAATTCTCGACAACACCACACTTCAAGCGCATTGAAGCATTCCCTTCACTAATTCTTCAAATGTAAACTAAATGCGCTGCGATTCGGTTGGTTAGTGACAATACTCCCACGAAGTTGATTGCGTACACCTACACTCTGTGTATGGTTATACCACATTGCTCTATATTGGGAAATAGGTGTACAATGAGGAGGCGTAGAGATTAATTTTTTTTAAAGGGTGGCGCAGTAACATATAGTTTGGAAACCACTGGTCTAACTATACACAAACATAAGGTAGGTAACATAACACGTGGTTATATTTAATTGAGTTACGCCAAAGAAGTATAACTTCTAACGCGTGTACATAAATACACGCACCGCTTTTTTTAATATGTTTTATTTATGTTGGAAATATTTCTATGAGTATTATTGTTAGACTAACAAAATTACAAATTAAACATCTTTTAATACCAAATAAGTGTTTTATTATGCTTTAAAGATTATGTGGTGCACATGAATACAGATGATCTGTATTTCAATTTAAAATAATCTGTTAGCCATTTTTTCCGCATGTTTGGAAATGATGGCCAATTTTTGTTTAGAAAAAACAATTTAATAATTTTTAACTATGCTCATCTGTTATAAGAGAAAATCGACTTCGCAAAGAATAGGATCAATATAGGACAATTATTCATTAAAAAAATTAATATATCGAAAAGTATACATTTTAGGTATAGTGTATGTTACATAAAGTAACATTAAAATTTAACGTAGAATCCGAAAAGTTAATAATATATAAGATGTTCTATTTATAATAACAAAGTTGTTGTTCACTTCCGGTGTAACCGAAAGTGGCATGTCTGTAACAATATTTTCCATAAATTCACCATAACTTGTTATCCATTTATACCAATTATTATAAAAATCCTGTGAGTAGTTTCCAATATATAGATAGTGTAAGCTCGTCGTGAAACACCCTGTATAAGTGTACGAAATTCAGAAGAAGTCTCTTTAACTCGTCAGAAGACTTACTTTGAACTACTAGACAAGAAAATATTGCAATCAGAAAGGCAACAAAATCAAGAAAAAACGCTTCTATTTCTTCATTGGACGAATCCTCTCTCGCCGATAATTTAACATATATCTAGTGATTGTGGCAAAGACGATAACAACGCTGAATGTTCAAAATACGGAGACAATAAAACAACACAAGTGCAAAACGTGGTTCCAAAAGGGTTGTTTAAACTATATGATTTTGTGATACACGTGTGTTAAACTTTTATGTAAAACAAAATAATTTTTGTCAACTCACCTTAAATACATGAGCCATCTTAACCAGATACCATTAGATATATGATGAAACCTAACGCTTCCGTTAAAGGTTTTTTTAAGAATAATTATTACATTTTGTTTGTTCGTTATGTACTGAAGGTTTGGTATTGTTTTCAAAAAAAAGTTACAACTTTGTAGGGGAACACGGGGGAATTGGCGCCACTTAACATAAAATTCCAATAACTTTTAACAAAAATCATTTTTTAATATAGTTTTTGCTTTTTATTATAGTGTAACTAATCAAGTTTATGCTATAAACATAGAAATTCAAAAACATACCAAACAAAGATAATTATTCTCAGTTTTTTAAAAAGTAATATTGGCTCCCATTGCCCAAGAGTATGGGGTAATGAGAACCAGAGTAAGGGGTAATTAGAACCGGAGTAAGGGGTAATTAGAACCGGAGTAAGGGGTAATGAGATCCACCGGGGCAATGGTAACCAGAATAAAAATATGTAATAAAATATATACTTATACCATTTTTTTTATGTGTTTAAAACCTAAACCTATTCTCATAGGAAACATAATTATATTATCTTTAGAAACATGAAAAACACAGTTAGTTTACTGAGAGCCATGCGACTCCCATTACCCCAAAACTTAATTTTTAAGTTTTCGTATTATTTTCAAAATACAATTGGTTATTTACAAAAATTAACCTTTTTATCTAATTTTTTAATAATAAACCTACAGGTTAAAAAAGGCAATAATTATAATAAAATAATTTTAATACTCGCAATTCGTATTTGAATATCATAAAAACTTAGATCGATTGCCCGAAAATTCGATCTGCGGTCTGTTTCTGCACCAAAAATCAAATAAATAATGTGCGACAAGTCACACGTAATACTTCCGCATCCTTCTATATTACGTCAAAACCCAACAAGCTCTAACTTGTTTAGATGCACGTAAACTAGAGTAGTTCCCATTACCCCGTGGCTCCGATTCCCCCGTGTTTCCCTAATGTTATAAACTAATTTTTACCAAATAAAAGAAAGCAATCTGTTCCGAACTTACCCCTATATTTACTGTTTAAAATGTCTTCTAACGAGGAAAAATTGTATTCACTTTTAATAATCAAAATAAATTACACCAACGGGAATTTTTGTTAAATAAAACCAATCGAACACTAATCTAATAAATTACTACCGAAACTCGCATAATGCTAAAAAAAATAGCATTTAAATTTTAGCCAATAGTCAGTGGGACGGCAACTGTTTTGATGATCGCGCTGCTAAATCGCTCACGAACTACGAGATTTTCTGCTCTCGTTTTTAATAATCATTTGAATTTTACTCTTGCACCTCAAAAATTGAGAAATGTAAGTTCTTTCTTGGGTATTCTGTGATAAAACTGAGCACGAATATTTCACCTACGTACTGTGATCACAAACTGAACAACAAAGTAGGGAGTTTATCAGTCTCAAATTTGAAAATTTTTGATATTATTGGAAAAGTTAAATAAAATACTATGAAGATTAGTTGTAATTTTTAAAGCTCATAAATATTTAAAAAGATATAACAATTTAAAAATATAATAAAACGTGTAATAATAGACGTTTTTCTATCATAAAACGCTACCACCAACGGGAGAATAATTCACTTATGTACCACAAGTTTCATAATTACTAAAATATTTCTTATCTACTATAATGTGCTATATATTTATCAATACCGTAGCGAACGCCCTAGATCAATCTAGATAATCGCTGAAAGATATGCGAACTTGATCCACGACCTTGAACGCCCGCATCTTTTAAACGGAGAACTCACTAGACATCTCTAGAAGCCGCATATCGGCATATCGGTGAAAGTGAAAGCGCTCTCTTACGTGTGGTAAAAATAAATAAGAGGAAGTATGTAAATAAATTAGTTAAATAATTATTAAGTGTTGCAAATAATATGTTAATTCTCTTATTAAATAAATTTATAATTGTTGTTAAAAAAAGGACCCGACTCCTAATATCCGCAACTCTAATTCGAACTACAGCGAAAACGTTACAATACTTAAAAAAACAATATTAGGGGTAGTTTTTAACAATTTTCATCTGTCCCGAAATACGGATTAGTTTTCAAATGTATTGTTAACTCAATAATGTGGAAAACACTAATGTGAGTTAAATTGAAGAATAAACTGCTAGTTCTGCTTCTCTTTTAAAATTTAAGTCGAAAAATTGTCAACCTTAAAATCATTTTTTAGCTTGATAACGTTCTTTTGCCCATCAAAAAGTTTTATCTTTCAACAACTAAATTTCAATTGACTAATTAAAAATAAAATGTAATAAAAACCGTAGTCTTTATTTTTGTCATGGCGTTGTTTTCCGTATAGGTTTCCCCACAAGAAAGTTGTTTGCAAAAATTTTAGAACACTTGCTGCCATAGAAAACGAGTAAAAATAAGACATACACAATCAATAATTGTAGTTTAATTACCTCTTTCTATATTTTTTGTTTCACGAAAAACAAGAACGTTTTTATTACCTAGGTTGTTTGTGTGTTTATCTTGTCATTATTGTGTATCTACATCATCAGCCGAGATATTTTTGATAAACATCTTAAATATAAAAAAAACTTTCTTGAAATATTTGAACGTTTGGAGACAAACGGAAGTAATTTAATAGGGACTAAAGGGAGTATCTACGCTAGTATAAATCTATTAACAGTATTAATTATTATAATGATAAAATGAAATATCAGATGAGGTCGAAATCAGAAAGGGTGTAAGACAGGGGTGTATATTATCACCCATACTATTTAATATATACTCCGAAGAAATAATAAAGGAAGCATTATATGACGAATCGGCTGACATCGTAGTGAACGGCAACCCTTTAAATAATATAAGATATGCTGACGATACTATATTGCTAGCAGAAAACATGATAGACCTTCAGAGAATTGTAGAGCGCGTAAGAGAAATCAGCGAGAGAAATGGTTTATATATGAACTTAAAGAAAACCAAATTCATGCTAGTAACCAAAAAAGAACAATTAAACGCACAATTGGTGGTTAACAACGAAATAATAGAAAGGGTTAATAAGTATAAATATTTAGGAACGTGGGTTAACTGCAACAATGATGTAACAGATGAAATTTGATGTCGAATAGAAACAGCAAAATTTGCATTTAGTAAGATGAAAACATTCTTCTGCAGTAAAGACCTAAACCTACAAATTAAAGTTAGATTGCTGAGATGTTATGTATTTTCAATATTACTATATGGCGCAGAGGTCACCACTCTCAACAAACTACATCTAAAGAAGCTGGAAGCCTTTGAAATGTGGGCATATAGAAGAATCCTGAGAGTTCCTTGGACTGATAGGGAATCAAATGCAAATATTTATTTATTTATTTATTTAAAAGGAAAGCGACCCTAGAACAAGTGTTCCTTAAGGGCCGTAAAATATCAATATATACATAGTGAGTATTAAAATTAATATAATAATAACAAAATCAGAATAACATTAAACACAATAAGACAATAAGGAAAATAAAAATGTTAATTTTGACTATACTATTAATATTGAATCTGAACAACTTAAACGTCTCTATCAAAAACCAACGGTAACATGCAGATTTAAATTCTGTTAAAATAACTAAGGCAACAAGTTCTGATGGTAGCTTATTCCATGTCTTTATAGCTGTTAACAAAAACGAACGTTCATAACTAACTGTTCTGAATCTTGGTTGGTAAAACACATCATTCTTACGCTCAGCGCGATCTCTAATGGATAACATAATTTGAAAGTTATCATGGAGCAGCTTATCATGATGTAAATGCAACATCTTATACACCTGGCACATAATCAAGAATTCTCGCCTGCTCTGCAAAGTCAACCAGCCAAGCCTACGCCTGTAGGGAGTGATATGATTCGACCTCGGCACACCGTAAATGAATCTAATGCACGAATTAAACTTGCGTTGCAATCTTTGTTGAAGTCTACCAGAGATGTTAGTATAAACAGCACTACAGTAGTCAAATATTGGCAGTATCAGCGCAGTAACCAGTCTTCTTCGCATCTCAGTATTTAATACACCACTATTCATCTTTAGACGCGCTAAGCATCCCATAGCCTGGTTACTGACTGACACTATCTGCTCATGCCATGACAGAGTACTGTTTATTATAATACCAAGGTACTTTATAGAAGTAACATAATCAATTGGTACCCCATTTACTACAACTTTTAGTGCATTTAAACACGCTGAATCTTTCACATGTTGCGGACTTCCAAAATGCAAGCCTTTGTTTTACTTGCATTAAGCCTAAGTAAGTTGTTACAACACCAAGCCTCTATCTTCAAAATAGTATCGTTAATGCACTCAACAGACTGCCTAATTTCAGATATTTTACAGGTATTATAAATCACTAAATCATCAGCATAAAAATATGATTGCAGTCAATAAGTTTACCAAGGTCAGTCACAAACAAGGTATATAACAGCGGGCCAAGGACGCTACCCTGCGGAACACCACTACGCACCGATTTCCACGAAGATAGCACCTCTTCAATCTTCACTGCTTGTCGCCTATCACTCAAGTACGAGCTAAACCACTTCAGGACATTCTCCGATAAATTTAGATCCTTAAGCTTTAACAAAACCAGTAGATGATCGACACTGTCGAATGCTTTGGAAAAGTCAAAAACAAAGCAATGGTAACCAAGTGTTTATCAATCCCTACACGTATATCATCACAAAACCGAATTACGGCAGTCTGAGTATTTGCTCCTTTCGAAAACCAGTCTGAAACGGATCCAATAAGTTATTCACTGTAATGTAGCTAATTATCTGATCATAAACACAGCGCTCAAGCACTTTGGACAGCGGGCATAGAATAGAAATGGGCCTGTAATCACTGTACTGCAGAGGAGACCTAACCTTTGGAATCGGTAGCACAAATGAATCTTTCCACTGCTGAGGAAACACTGAAGTAGATAACGACACATTGAAGAAGTCAACAATTGACTGCAAGCAGTAAGGCAGTAACTGCTTATAATATCTTATCGAGAAGCCATCCGGGCCTACAGCATTAGTTGTTACACGACTCAAATTTCGTTGAACATCTTCTGGCGTAATTGCCACAAATTTAAACTGTTTCTCATTCTCAACACACGAACAAACAGTCTGAAACTGCTGACTAACACTACTACCACCACCTGCTAACACGAAGTAGTCATTTAACTTGTCACCATCTAGATCTGGCGGACATATTGAAGACTTAGTTTTAAGAAGCCCAAGCCTTCGGAAATCATCCCAGATGACTTTTGGGGCTCGAGTAATTCCAATCCTTGTTTGCAAAAACTCCTTTTTAGCTTTGGTAATCCTTTGTTTAACTAAACGACGAATATTGCAGTACTCAGCATAGGCATACCCAGTTCTTCTAAAATCCTATATAACTTATTTCTTCTACGCTGAAGCCCACGAATATCATTAGTGAACCATGGAGCAGGCGGACGAGAAGTTTTAATCACGTGTTCAGGGGCAATTCCATCTAGAATTCGAAGGATACCTTGATTTAAATCAGAGATTAAATCATTTATGGAGATACTGTAATCCACAACAGGCAAACTACAGCTCAACAGTTGCCTCTCTATAGACTCCCGATTTACCAGTTTCCAATTGCGACATCTTAATTGCTTAAACTGCTGTCTGGGTACTGTAAAATCCACACAGACAGATATAGCATCATGTCCCGATAGAAAAGGCTCTAATGTCTGAGCAGAAGAAATCACAGTTGACTGATCATTTACCATACAATGATCAATCCACGTATCAGACGTAGAAGTATGATGAGTACTACTGAACGGAACTAAATACAAGCTGTGAACATTGCAAAAGTCTTTAAGGCATTTGGTTTCATAGGTATCATGTAGCATATTAATATTCAAGTCTCCAATAATTACAATGTTATTATATACCGGCAGAAGTACGTCAAAGTCTTCTTCAAAGTCTTTCAGCAGAGCAGTATGTGGTGGTCTATAAATAACACTAATTAAAATTTTTTCTTGTCAACAGACCACAGTTCAATTAATAAATATTCAGGACGACCATCCCAGTTATTGTGTGACCACGCAACAATCCGCGACGAGAATATATTTCGCACAAATATAGCAACCCCACCGCCATGCCGACGTTTCCGATCGTTTCTATGTAGATGGAACATGGGCAAACTGATTTGAGCATCAACAACGTTTGAATTGAGCCAAGTCTCCGACACCGCAATAACGTCGTAATAGTTAGATCTGAAATATTCTCGAAATTCGTCAATATGGGGCACAAGAGACTGAGCATTAAGGTGACAAATTTTTAGTTGATTAATATGCACAAGAACAGCAGCCGAAGGGAGTTGTACAGAGTCAATATTCAAATATTATGCTGATAGACCCGGGACATTGCCCAGATCTGTAGACGGATAAACCTTAATTGGTTCAGATCCCTCTTTCAATTTTATACAAACACTGGAACCAGCAATCCAGACATTTCTTCTATTAATCGCCGGATACTTCTTTATTACAGATTGTCTTAGCTTATATAACGTTGAAGGGTATCTCTTGCTGACATAAATTGGTATCTTATCTAGCTGCGGGTACAAAATATTTGCTGTAAAGTCCCGATGTTTCTTCTTAGCTGAGACAAAGGTGCCAACAAGCTGCGGCGACTTACACTTAACTATAATGTCTCGGCTTCCACCAGGACCACCTTTCTTTCCAATCCTGTCTACATAATGAAAACAATCCACTGCTAGATCCGGAACACCCAATAGCGAACCTAACCTGACCACAGTATGCACCAAATTACTAGAAGTCGTCTCAGAAATCGTCTCAGAGACTCCTGAAATAACAAATTGATCACTGAGCATCCTTGTCTCCAATTCTAGCTGACGTTTTTCTATATTTATGTCAGTAGTTGCTTTTATACAATTTGCAACTTGCTTAACAAACGCAGCGCCAGTTGATGACTCGATATTTGGCAAACGCCTTGACTCCAGTTTCGAAACACGATTCTCTAGCGAAATGTAACTATCCTGAATTTTATCTACACGCTCTGTCAAAGCAGTGAGCTTAGAGTCTAAAACTGTCAACAAATCTAACTTCTTATTTATTTGTACTAACACCGCATAAGAATCCAGAGGTACCGGACATACCGGACATTTATCGGCAATGAAGCCTTTGACATCTGATTTCGCTTGTAAACAACAACGAACCATAATACACATTGTGTGAAATTTATGTTTACAGGCTGTGCCAGCCGTCTCAGCCATCGACAAATCACAAATTTGTTGACAACACATCCCGCAGTACACAGAAGACTTTTCACGAGGCATTGTCGCAAAAGCGCAGTTAACAAAGGAAATAAATTAAAAATCAATCTTTAAAGACATTTATACGTGCGTACTCACTGACATACGTCGTCTTTTTTCATATTCATAAGAATGAACAAGCAGCCTGAAATAATTTTCAACATAAAGAAAAGAAAGCTTTAATATTTGGGCAATATCATGAGAGGTAACAGATACCAAATGCTTCAACTTATCATACAGGGAAAGATAGACGGAAAGCGTAGCGTAGGAAGAAGAAGAACTTCATGGCTACGCAATTTAAGAGACTGGTTCAACTGCAATTCAAATCAACTATTTAGGGTAGCTGTAAATAAAGTCAAAATAGCCACAATGATCGCCAACCTCTGGAGAGAGACGGCACCTTAAGAAGAAGAATGATAAAATAACCACATAAGGTAAAAAACCCAGTACCCAATCAGAACCCAATGTCCGATCACTTGCGTTATTTTTCGTATTTATAAAATAATTCTGTGAAAACTGTTAGAACAAAAAATTACTATAATATTAATAAACTATTCCTGAAGTTTTTTTGATAATTTTTAATGTGACTTTTAAATTTTAAGCTTTTGTCGAATTTTTAATAAATATCTTGTGACAGAAGCAGAAACAAACTTAAAAAAATAACATTTAATTAATGAAATAAATATAAACATAAGTCAATTTGTAGGGGAGTGTTCCCGGGTATGAGACAGGCTCCAGATATGAGACAGTCAATTATTTTCATTATGCAATGTCAATATGGCCAATCCGATTACTGTCAAGTACTTTTTTGGTCATCAGTCAGATTTTGTACTAACACTGAAATGAATCGACGCATTGCTTATATCAACTGCAAACATCGTATGTAAAATTGCAGGTTAAAAACGTTTTTGATTTTTTTGAAAATGTTATTTTTTTCATGTAACTCAATTGAAAAAGGAAAGTTTAATGTATAGCATTTAGTGTTTTTCTTATATTTTATGATCCAATATTGGATTAGGCCAATATGTGGTTGGAAAACAATTTTTTAAATTCTCAAAATGTCGTCATTGTCCGGGTATGAGACACAGCATATTACCACCACCCAAGGGTTCCAAAGCAAAAACATCATTAGTATAAAGTTGTTGCCGAACAAATTGAACGCTGTTAACAACATCAAATGCAATATTTGCAAGCGGCCAGTTCTTTTGAAGTGCGCAAACACGTGTGCAAGCATCTACACATGCAAACATTGCGACGATTATGAAGAGGAAAGTGGTAAATAAAAATTATGGAAAGCATAAAAAATTATAATTTTGATATAGATATGAGGTTTTTACTTTATATTTTACAATTTTTAATGCATTTTTGTAGGTGTCTCATACCTAGATACAAATTTTTTTCTTGTCAAAAAACTGTCTCTTAGAAAATTGGTCATAAAATTTAGCATGTTAATGGAATCACAAAATTTTCTGCGGATAAAAGTTGTGTATTTTCATTACCTTTCCAACAATGAATAGAACACCCGACTTTATTTAACCAGTAAAAAATTTTGGCTCATAAACAAAACCCGTCTCATACCCGGGTACACTCCCTTAATATTTAAAAAATTCCACAAAATATTCAAAGCTACCTAAATTAACTGTAATAATTATTTTTGAATTTTATCAATACTATTTTAAAGATGTACATAATAAAATTCAACTAATATTCTTTGTCGGTTTATAAAAATGCTTTCTAGTAATCCGGTACAGGAACCCTAGTGAATTACTACTAATTCTCGGGTATTGGGATAAACGAGTAATTATTTTGAAATATGAATTTTACTAATTGCTGTTGATTTATTACTTGAAGTTTTGTTAATTTTATATCTAACATAAAAACCTTTTATTAATCAATAAAAAAAAGAAAAAAGATTTTAATTGATATTATAGAAATATTTATATTGCTTTATTTTGTTCAACACGCCAAAATAGCGATCGGGTATTGAGTCTCTTACATACTCAAAAGATTAGTAATTTTTGGTAATTGTAAATTAACTCACTTTTTCTATACGTCAGCAAGTATTTTTATGCAAACAATAAAAGAAAAAAAAGCAATAAGCAACACAATCATAACAAATTCATTGATGCTTAAAACAAACTAATACGCATCAAATCGAAATCGAAATCGGAAATGCCCTTCGTAATGTTCAAGTTGCACTTTTGACTGCTCTTCACTATCAATAATTATTACCTAAATCTATACTATTCAGTACTATCTTAAATCAGACATAATAGTTTTAAAAAAATGTAGCGGATACACCAAATGTTTGTATTCTTTAATTTCACGTTATCTTTCAATTAGGTATTATTTATTCTTTATAATCTTGCTACCAGTAGCGCAGAAAGGTAACCAAGAGCCTCGGTGCAAAAAAAATTGAGGCCCTATCTAAACTGGTTAGGTTTTATCAAATAAAATGTATAAATACACATAAATGTTTTAAACGTGCAAAGCTACTTCATCATCAGCACTTTACCGTCTACTGCAGGGCCGAAGGGCCCCCTAAGATTGGAACCCCGATGCACGGAACCGCCTAGCCCTCCGATAACTGATTATGCATTTACATTATACAATACTGCATAATAGATGTTTTAGGAGGGCAAAAGTAATTAATTTTTTTTTTTTTCCATTTTAAAATAATTGCAAGTTATTATATATTAAAATAGTGCAAAAATCTTTTAAAGCATAGACCTTTTCGGTCCAAGTGTTACGGGAATTATATATTAAATTATTCCATTCGAGTAATGAATAAATATTATTACTGTTTATACATATTCAAATTACACAATATTATTTTAATAACTAAATTTCAATGTACTTGCAACATTTTGAAAACTTTATTTCCAGTAAAACTTTTGCGATAAGCGCCAAGTTCAACAACGAAACTTGGAACGTTACCAGGCAATATTGGTACTTACTACTTTGTCATTAACGTCATATTTAATTTAAATTTTAAATTAGTAAAACAAACATTCCTACCTTTTTAGGAGTTGCTGTAACAGAAGAATGGGATTGCTCTCTACTGGTCGAGGGCGATCTTTTCGTCTTCGATGTCGACGGCATCTCCAGCAAACTCTGAATAGAATGACTTTGTCGGTTTTGTCTGCCTGCCATTTCTTCACTGTAACAGCAATAAAACGTCTTTGAGACCAACTACAGATGGAAGTTTGAATATAAGTTCAAAATCGATACCTTATTATGGAAGTTTGCAAGTTTGAAAACTTTTCTAAACAATGTAAGTTTCTCACTATAATAAACAACTGAATACTGATTAGAATAAACTTTTATCTGATACCTTACTTGATTATTTAACAACTTTAATTTTATCACCTACGGATAAAGACTTCTTTCTCTCTGTTTTATGACTTGATTAAGTACGGGTTCGTTTACACAGAGATTCGACTAATTTTATATTTAAAATGTAAAAAGTAGGAGCTCTTTAATTAAATAGACATTTTATTTCCTAAAATGCTCTAAAAAGTAAACAGAATTACCTCATTCGTCCTCAAACTAAGGTAAACAGAACTAGAAGACGGGAAGAACAAGCACAAAAAGTTCGTTGGAGCCACGAAGACGGGAAATGTTTCAAAGTTATTCCGCTCATATATTACGGAAAATGGGAAGAGGTATAAAAGTAAGATTCTATAAATGTGTGTTTAAAATAAGTCTTATATTAAAAGCGCTGATAACGTTTTTTATGCATCTCTTAAATAAAATTCTTAACAGTGTGCCTGTGTATAAATAAAACAAACAAAATTATACACTCTAATATTTAGATAAAGTCTATAAATTCTGTTTTAATAAAATCAAACAATAAAAATGTTGCACATAAATCTTGAAACAGGTCAACAAAGAAAAATGTACAAAAACGAAATCGGTAAAAATAAAAGATTAAGAGCTTGGCTATAAATAAAATATAATTAGTAACCTACTCAATTTAATATTAGAGCACAGTAAACCGTTTTATCTTTTCAAAGTGCTTTAATAAAATTTTATACAAAAAGGCAATTTTTTTTAAAAAAACCTGTCATATTAAATCAGAAATAAAAGCTCTATCGAGCTGCTATTAGGAGCAGTAAACCTACAATATTCCAGCAAATTAAGTAAAGTAGAATATTATCAATGTTCATTTTAAAACAGCAATCTCTTCCAAAAAATTACTTTTTATCCTTTTACGCTTTATTAACCAGATCAAAAGAATTAATTAATTATTTTAGACTTTAATAATACTTACGCTACAGATCTGCTTATTTGAAAATATCCCATTTACTACTTTATTTATGCTCAAACAAAACGTCAAAAGTGATTAAAATAATTGTGGAACTCATAATCGATAAATACACCAACGAACATAAATTAAAATCTAAAAAGGCAAATTAAACGAACTAATTAATTAAAATTAATAGAAGTTTTCTAAAAGATCGAATTTTATGAACGATCGACGAGAAAATAAAGCGAAATGGTTAAAATGCACGACCAACAGAAATCCACTTGCAGGGATGAAAAACTCAATCCTGTAGTCCGAAGACTCGTGCGAAAATGGAAAAAACTTTCCAAGAAACTTTTCACGAGTTTCAGTGAAGGGAGAGCCATAAAAGAACAGCAAACTAAACTACAATAAAACGAAAAAACGATTTCATCGTGTCCGCTTTGTTTCTCTTTATCTAACAGATAGTTGAACGAAGAGAAAAATACTTTTCCCCGTTATAATTTAATCTTGTACACTAACCTTGATTAAATTTGCATAAAGAATATGTACGAATAAAAGCATAAATGGTACTGCATTTAGCTTCTGCCGTCAAATAAACCAATAAAATTGTCATAAGACGATTATGTAACAATTAGAAGTCGGGTGATGCATAAAAAGGGAAGAAAGTGGAAGTAGTGGCCTCGACTGATCGTGAAATCTAAATGGGAGAAAGTCGCGCAAGATTATTGTTTTTGAAATAAATTAATTCTAAAAGTATTGTGCGTCTGCAAAAACAAGACAAAACAGAATAAACAACTTAACGCAACGACTCTAATCGAGAACAAGAGAGCAAAGTAGATTCCCAAACACATTTATGATTCATCTTCTACAATAAAATCGTAATAAATTTTCTATACGTAATCACGCGTCGACTACAACGCATAACCTAACAATTTGAAAGCTCAACAAGCTCATATAAGTCATATAAGTTCAAAACTAACACTGACCTTAAGATGCAGGCACTGGGAAAACTTTCTGGTATGCATGTTACCACTTAGAAAAAATCCTATGTACTTTGACAAGTTGCGAGAAGTTAGTTAAAGAAAAGGGGTTGTAAACGCGTACAAAAAGTTTTAGACCCCGGACTCTTACGGGCATGATCCAATATGGAAGTACTTTAGTTATAAAATAGTCTGTTGCGCAGCCTGCAAACAAAATCAATAATCCACCCCTGCTTATATTGTTCTTTACACTTACTTTACGCAGCTCACATTATCAGTGCAAAATCACTTCCTAACAAATCACTGTCCTAAAAACGAAACTAAATTGGACAATTCAGTGGCGTTGGTATGCATTCGTAAAACAATTATCGCACTTTGAAATCGCGCACAGGCCGTCTGTTTAAATACAAAGTTCAGAACTTTTTGGTAGTGCTTTTCGTGCTAGTTAGACTTCGAATAAGCGACCACGCGTTCTTTTTCCTAAGGGGAAGTTCAAATTCGGGGTAGTTAACTTTTTCCGAAGCTGAATAAACTTTTACAAAAGTGCACGTAAAGTACAGAAGTTTGTGAGATATGACAAGCTGTAAAAACTTTCAGTGCTTGAATAGCGCAAGCGCTTCAAGATTAAAATAAATAGATTAAGCTTATTTATATCTCGTTTATTGTGTCAACTAATTTCAGAATATGTCTGTTTTTTAAATACTTTTACATTATTTATTTATGTTTTGTTTCAAACTATAAAACTTGGCTTCCTCTTGAATTACGGTCTTGCTTTCAGCATGCATTAGTATCTCTATCTCTATTTTTAAAACTTGCAAAACTTTACGATGATACCTTCAAATTGTTTTTATAAATGACTAACAGCTAATACATTTATATTACAGATTCGTCAGCATTCGTATGCGGTACTTCTTAAATGAAGGAGGATAAGCTTTACAGGAATTATTTATTTTATCATTTCGTTATATAATTATTTTTATAAAGTGGCCAATTATATATTTACAGATGTGTGCTATTTAAATGTACTACTTATATTGAACTTTTATAATTGGTCAAAAATCTATTGTATGTTCGATACCAAATTGTCATATTCGCGCAATACTGTCTAATTATTAGTCATACCAGCAGGGTTTAATGTAGAAATATTCATAAGCTTATTGACCAGTTTAAAAAGATTTCGTGAATTTTTTGGAGCAAATTTAGAATTGTGTAAACTAACCGTTTAGTCAAGCTTCTAATTTAAATATTACGTCCAATAGTAATGCTGAAGTCTATAGAAAATCAATGAATTCTGAAATAATTTTAAATATTAAATATGTATTGTATAAATATTTAATTTAATTTCAAATATTGTTATACATGTATATCTTATAAAACATTAAAATTAGTTCCTGTATGCTGAAGCATCACTTATTAAATTAAAAATTATCAAACTTATACTTTAAGTATCAGTTAGCTGGTTTGAATTTCTAGCTAAACTAGTTTAGTAGTAACTCATTTACAAAAACATAGAAACATAATTTACTATTTTAACTAAAGCATGAATATTGCATAATCCAGTATACACTGGATGTAATACTGCATGTAATATACATATAAATGAATTAAAAAGAAGGAGAAAGTGTATTCAACATCTCTAATTACTTTAAGATGAGTAGATGACACTAAGGCTATTTTTTATATAGCAAAAGCTAATAATAACAAAACAACTATAAATACTTCAAATTAAAATACAAAAAAGAAGCGAAAAGTTAATTATAATTAAGATTCGCACAAAATATCTAGTTTTGAGTTCAAAGACACTACTGTAACAATTAAATATATCTTGAATTTCTTATCATATAACTTGTTTTCTTATTTGTTATGGATATACTTTTTTAATATTTTTAGTTTCGCGGTTTACTCTTGTGAGACACTAGCACCGTCTGTGCTAAAAGTTTTAACTAATACCTGTAAATATTAAAACCCAAAATAAGAAGTTACTTCTTTAAATATATATAAATAACTAATACAAACTGCTATTCTTCATAAAAGTGTTTCTATTTATTTCCTTGTTATTTTTGTGTCGATATTAATTAAAATACGTTTGAGTAGCAGTGCGTATTTCAAGTACTCCATGAATTCATTGTGAACAATCGCCGATTTAAAAACTTTGAAAAGTAACGGTTTTAATCGAATTGTTGCTGTATAAGTTTCTTATATATTTAAATACGTGCATATCAACTTAGATAATACAATTAATATTCAAGTAAAAATGAGTGGTTTTAGTACACCGACACGCCCTTCAAAAAGAATTCTTGAACAAGTTACAATACCACCATCACCTTTTTTACAAAAGTTGGGTTATGGAACTGGTAAGAAATAAATTGATATTTTAATAAAGAACAGCTTTTATACATATTTTTGAAAGAAATTCAATAATACTTGGTTTTTAGGTGTAGCTGTTTATAAATTAGACAGATCTCCAAAAGCAAACAAAATATGTTCTCCATGGGCTGTTAAGAAATTAATTAAAACTAAAATATATAATAAAAATTATGCTCTTCGTCTTAAAGAAGAGTGTGAGATTTTACAAAAATTATCACATCCCAATATTATTGGCTTTCGAGCAGTACTAAAAAGCAACGATAACCAAGAGTGTTTGGCAATGGAAGAGTGTAATTTCTGTTTGGGTAAAATTATAGAGGAAAGAAGAGAATCTGGTGCACTTGCATATCCAGCAATGAATATAATGAAAGTAGCTCAGGATGTGGCAGAAGGTCTGAGTTATTTACATAATCAAGCTTTACTGCTTCATGGTGACATTAAATCATTTAATATACTAATAAAGGATAATTTTCGTATTTGTAAACTTTGTGATTTTGGGGTTACTTTACCTCTAACTTCTGATGGAGATTTGGATAAAGAAAAAGCTGGTCAAAATGCTCAGTACATTGGAACTACCTTATGGTCAGCTCCAGAAATTGTTGAAATTCCACAAAGAATAACAACTAAAGCTGATATATTTGCATATGGCTTAGTTATTTGGGAAATGTTGGCACTTAGTTTGCCAAATCTTGAGGATATGAACGATAGCTACTGTTCAACGGTCTCAACTGATGAAGTAAAATGTGGATTTGGAAAACGGCCCGATTTACCTGATCAAGACTTTGATTCTTCATACAGATATGTTTTAGAAATATTCCATTGTTGTACTGAAAACAATATGAATGCAAGACCATCTGCTCAGGATTTGGCTATTAGTATTCCAGAAATGATTACTGTTATGGACAAACAAAACTAATTGCTCCAGGTAAATATTAAAAGAATATGTACTTTATTTTCACTAAGAGTTTGCATTACTTGGCAAAGATAATTAACAGAATTATTAAGAGTGCTAACATTATTATTAAAATAATGTATATTTTTGTCTGCAAGAAAAAATTGAATCAATCATTCGATGTTATCATACACACTAACTGATGTTTGTTTACCTTACTTGATTTTTTCTTTAAATTTGCTCCTTTTTCTAAATCGCCTGTCCCACGTTCTATATAATCTGTAGCAGCTGAAGCATGATATTCAACTCTATCAATTGATTCTTGCTATAATAAAAAATGTTCTTAGCAAAGAAAAATAATGAGGAATACCCGGCTTACTTGTTGATCAATTAATGTGCCTACTTTTATAAATAAATCTAAAATTTCATTTAAGTGTTTTTCAATCTTTAACAGTTGTTTATGGCGGTCTTCTAATTCTAACAGTTGTAATTTGGCTTCTTCGGTATTGATTAAAATCTAAAAATACATATATTTTTATGATTTTATATTAAAGTAATGCGTTATCTTACATTATCCGTAAATATTTCCAATTTATTCTCATCTAATAAAGTTTCCAGTTCTTCTTCATTTATATTGTGTGAAGCTGTCACAAAATTTTGTTAATTATTATACGTGGGTATAGCCAGATAATGTAACTTACTAGCTTTTAACGATTTTGATAATAATTCTCTTCTTTTTATTTTATGAAATTCTAAACACGCACTGCTTTCCTTCAGTGCTTCCTGATATTGATACTTTAAAGACATTAACTGCACATTTTTAATGCGATATTCTGTAGAATGCTCATCTCTTGCTTTCTTTAAATCGTTTTCAAATATTTTAAGTTCATTACTAATTGTTTGTGCAGTATATGTATTCCTTGAGAAATATGAATCCAACTCATCTTGCTGACCTTAAAAACAAGAAATCAAGTCTTTTCATTTTTAGTATTAATTTTCTTGCTACCTTTTGTAATTGTGAAAACATTATTAGCCAATATATAGTTTGCTTTTTCTGTATTATAGTTTATACTTTCAATATGTTCTCTGATTGTTTCAACTTCTAATAATATTTGATCTATTTTTGTTGCATTCTTTGTTGGATGCAGCGTTTCATAAGAATTTGTATTACGATTGCCATTTTGAATCTGTAACTTAACTGAATGATGTGAAATATATTTTGAAAATTAATAATTTACCAATTGAAGTTCAGTTAATCTGTCTTTTGTTGACGACATAACGTACTTATCTTTTATTAATAAAATCGTAATGTATATCTACTGATAACATTCTTACGAATTACCTACTATTTATTTAACCCAATGCATTATTTAATGTTTTCAATTTAGTGTTAATGTAATTTTGTATATAAAATCATCTTAATTTTAAATTCTTACAACTATTTTGATGAAGTTGGCAGAATTTAAAATGAAGCTGACTATATGTATCTACATATATTCATGTAAAAGACAAGAAGATAGTTAGTGATAAACAAAATAACTATAATCGTCTACTTTCAATAATATTTATAAGATGCTTCTTTCTCTTTAGTTTACATATGACTTATCGGCAAGAAAAGTGACAAGTTTAAAAAGGCTTTTCTTCGAGAAAGCCAAAAAAAAAACAGAATCAGTACTACTGGAATATGATTGTTAAGTCCACTCCTTGTACAACAAAAAGTACCCGTTTTCTTGTATGGGCTCAACTAATTATTTATTATTTAGTTTGGAATGCCTTTTTCTTATCAAAATAATTTGTAAAGTTTTCAACTAAGCATTATAACACTTTTTCAGTTTAAGAAGAATGATCTAAAGATTAGTGTTCTAGTCCTAACTCAAAACCATCGACTTTTGACGTGTCACTTTTCCTGTACTGAGCGATACTATTTTTTTATATGTTACAAAAATAATCTAATCAATTAAAACTGTTATAATACGAAAAAATAACTTAACAGAATGCTCAATAAGTTTCTATTTACTCATTTCGATAGTGATTTAAGAATAAATAGGTACTATGAGCACAGGATAAAAGTTACTTATTCTTGAGGGTTTAACTCCTCCTTAAGACAAATCAAGTCAGAGTGTTTATCATAATAAGATATGGTGGGTTGGTCTTACAATTATTATACAGTGTTTCTTTATCAGTCACGTTTTATTACCAATTAAAATCTTAAGAAAATAAAATAAAGCTGGATCGTATGTCATAACTGAACTGCTTACATAGAAGATTTGGAGTATTTTAACTTACCTACTATATTTTTGTATTATACGTATATTATTATTTGCTACTTTAGAATCGTGTTAGAATTTTATATTTATTAACTTAATGCAAACACAAAAGTTTTTAATAATATCAATTAAGAAGTTGACTAAAGAAAAATCTCGACTGCGTGCTTCATATTAAATAATGAAGAGGTCATATTTCAAATAATTCTTTACACCTATTTAGACATATTAAAATTTGATTTTGATAAAATCTAAATTAATTATATATCCAAAACATTAATTATAATTGTTGAAACTAGGTGGTAAAAATGTATGACTTATTGATATCTTCTAAAAACAATAAGAATAATACTACATAGTATGTATTCATTATATTCAAAAGGATAAACTCATGTAAGGTGAATCACACATTTTGTTAGGAGTAAGGGTCGACACATCTGTATACGGAGCATTAGAATCTGTGGTTCGAATTTTGCTGATAGGTTGTTTTTTCGGTACATGTTAAATAAAAAACAATCGTTTTTTTTTAATTAGGTAGCATTCGTTCTTTGTGTCTCAAATATCATTTAAAAGTAAATATGGCATTTTCCAAAAATTATATTTAATATGACACAAATCATATAACAATAATTAAAAACATGAATAAGTTTATTTTTCAATGTTGCATAATCTAAGATGATATTTGTCAATAACAGAGAAAACAATATATTTTGTACTAATCAAGATTACTGTAGACACATCATGTTCAACTCGAATTATTTAGAACAGCGTTAAAAAATAACGGGGTCATTGGGATTCGAACCCCAAAATACGTTTTCTTTAGACCACTGCTTTAATCTTTAGAGCAAGGGGGTCTTATCATGGTGACGGAATTTTACAGAAGTATCGTCTTAGATAATACAAAATTACAAGCGTTCATTCTTTATAACATCGTGCAAAAACAATATCATATCGAGAAACTAAAATTGTAAATAATATAAAGAGCAAAAATACTACATAAGCAGTTTATAGTCATTGTAGAATGAAAGAGCAATTTTATTTTTACAATCGTCTAATACTGTGAACATACGGTCTGGTTGTATTTTGTTTTCATAATATCTTAAGTGGTTGATAAATAAACATTTCTACATTTACTTCGGAAAAATAAACTTTAATAATAAAACACTGTTAATAATTTTAAGGCCAACCCACTATATTTTAATGTGATAAACTCTTGACTTGATTTGTCTTAAGGAGGAGTTAAATCCTCAAGAATAGGTAACTTTTATCCTGTGCTTATAGTACGGTAAAAACACCGGTTTTGGACACCACATCAGTTGTGGATTTTTTCCACGTTATTTTGGCATATAAGAATTATCGATACTACTATAAGTATAATTAATGTATCTTTAAATACGATAGGATCATCGGTGATGTTTTTTTCGTATTTTACAAGTTATGTTATCAAAATTACTCAAGTGTCCAAAACTGAGCTTAATGTGTCCAAAGCCGATAGTTTTACCCTAGTCTTTCCAAAATAATACAGCCATTAATGTAAACTACATAATAACTTTAATAGGTGTTAAGCGATTTCTATTATTTAATTGTAAAAAAAAAAATTCTACCTTATGTAAATAATCCTTTTTGTATATCCGACCATCTCGAGTTGAGAATAAATGTAAAAAAGATCTTAAAAAATGTTATAACAATTTATAAATATTTTATTTACAATAACAAATACAAAAGCTTGGTATATCAATTAAAACATTAAATATTTTGCAATTGTATCTAGTTGTTAATTCAGTCCTTTTAGCATATTTATTAATGTAAATTGTAATACTGGAATAACGGACTAGGTATCAAAAATGTATATCTATTATAATTAGTAATATTAATTAGCAGTAATGATTCATAGAAGATTTAATTTAATATAAAGCCTACATCTACAACTTAATTTTGTACACAATTTTCTTTTTTTAATAAACGTTTTAATTTGGAATAGGACTATTGTTAATATGTTAGAAATGGAGTGTGCGTTTCATTTAGCCAAGTGTGGAATGTGTGATAATCACTTAAGCAGTATTTTAAAACTATGATTTTTTTCTTGTAAATATAATACTTCGTTTATCAAAAATACTTACAAAAGGCACATAACTCAATTATCTCGACTATAATTGACATATATGTAAAAACGAACTTATCTCTTTAACCCTGTGTCATTTTTGTGTTACCCTATTTGCACAATTTTTTAAGTAATCGCTAACAATGTTATGTTTATGATCGGCTGCTAATTGTGAGGAAGTAACGGAATCTTGATTTAAAAGGGTTGGATCAGCGCCAGCTGCGATCAATTGTTTACAGACACTTAAATGTCCAAACAATGCAGCAGCATGTAATGCACTTTCTCCGTTCTGCGAAGCATAAATATCTGATTAATCTATTCCTAGATACCTATTAAAATAGCACTTACTGAAAGTAGACCTAAAGATGGTTTATATCTTAATAACTCTACTACCACTGCAGAATGTCCTTTATGAGCAGCTTTGAATAAAGCTGTAGCTCCGTCCTTAAGAAAATACATTATTATTAAAACATAAAAATTCATCAAAGAGCTTACATGTCTGGCGGCATCTACTCTAGAGCCAGCTTTAAGTAGTTGTGCAACAATATGATCATGGCCCATTTGAGCAGCTATCCATAAAGGTGTAGCACCGTCTGTTCTTCTAGAATCAGCAGCAGCTCCTTGGGCCAACAAGTATACCAAAATTTTGAAGTGTCCATTTTGAGCGGCTATGAATAAAGGAGTTGCTTTGTCCTGGAAAAGAAACACTTGCATTATACATTAAATATATATAATCATGCATTCAATTCAGAAATTAGCTCATTACTATTTTTATTTTATTAACCAATATGGGTGTATATTAGTATTGTATATACCTAAAGAGTTTCTTCTTATTAACCGTTATACATAACAATATTAAATCCTTGAAAAGTTATTAAATTTCTGGTAGAGTTGTTGACTTGTACGTTTTTCATAACATCCTTGAGTGCAATATCATTTTATACAAACATACATATTTACTTCAAATAGATATAGAAAATTCATTAAAAATATTAGAAATAAAATAAATTATAATTTAGTCTCTCTAAAACTATAAGATAATTCAATTCAAACTGTATTTTCTGATATTCAACTTAATCGTTTTTAATTATGATAATGATTAAACTTATATCTATGTAGTTAACATTTCAAATAACAAAAATTAGTATTAGGTGCAAAAAGTAAATTTATTCATGTCATTAAACATCAGAAATGTTCGTATATTAACAGTTCCATTACAAGTGAAATAGCGTAGAAAAATGAATGTTTAATTAAATTTTTTATAAAAAAATTTATGATTTCACGATTGTTTGGCGAAACTAAAATGAATTTCAAAAGTATTACAAATGACCACATTATTACACGTTGAGTCCAATTTCTTTATATCTCAATTGTAATGTTTGGCGATCTCATTTAATTTTGAATGCTTACTGAAAGCCCTATAACTCTTAACATTGGATTTTCAATGACTATTTCGTTTTATATTAGATCCTAGACCTGTTTTATTTGTATTAATTTAAAGCTATTGATTTAAAAATAATCTAAATAGCAACTTACAATAGTCTATTATTAAGTTCGATGTAAGACGTGCGTACATTATTTAAATAATTAAAGAACATATGTAGGTCGATGCCTTCATTTTTATTTTAGTCACTTTAATGTTGAATTCAAATCACGTAACATAGTACTAAATGGTATTACATGATATCAAGCATAAACATGTTTTATAACATTAATTTTACAACCTACGGTGTTCAAATTTAATTGTTTACGTCACTAGCCACAGTCGCATAAAGCCAAGTGACCCATACTTTTAAAACAGTTTTCGAATAATAACAGTAGTTGTAGTAATTATAACTGTATTTTACATGACTGGTTACACTTTGTCACGTATCTGTTTCGATCAAATTCAATCTGAATGATAAGAATTAAAAATCAATTCGATTTGTGTAAAATTCTGATATTAAAAATCTTAGAAACACTTTTTATACAAATAATGTGTCAAAGCTATTTAATTGCCAATAGCGCAAGTGTACTGATTTGATAACAGCGAATAAATGCCAAATAGAAAAAAAAAATCTTGCACACAAGCGGCGCCAAACATCCCGCGAGACCATTGAATTATTTAATATCCTCAAAGGATAAATTTAAAACAACATACCTTCATATGCGTGTTAACTTTCGCTCCTCTTTCCACTAATTCTTTGACTACGTCCATGTGGCCACATTGACATGCCACAAAAAGAGGACTTCCGCCATCCTATAAATAAGTTATATGTGTAAACAGACCGTGTCAAAAACCTTTAATTCTGTTAGTATTAGTAAGTGCATCAACTTATACATTAGAAAAAAGAAACTTGCGATCAAAAATGATTTTTAATCGAGTTAAGAGTAGATTCAACTTTCAATATTCTTACCACGCTCGAAGAATCCACTGGAGCGTTATTTTCTAAAAGTAGTTGAATTATATCTAGGAAGCCTCCTTGTGCTGCAAAAAATAAAGCTGTAGTACCTGTCTGGAACAATAAGTAATGTTATAAATTTCATTTATTTATTATTAACATTTTTTCTATTTGTTAGTACTTGTACATGAAAAATCACAACAATGTGATTTTAATTTATTATCAAATATCGCATATGTACTAACTAAAAGTTACTTTAATGAACGGAATGCTTCCAACATATTTTTACAGTCAAGAAGAATGCATACATTATTGAGACGCGCCTTTTTTGCAATTATTTACTCGGCAAAAGGTTATTATCCGACCTATTGACGCCAATGTAAATTCACTGCAAATCGATATTACATTCCATATACTTTGAAAAATGTTCACAGCAAATAGTGAATAATTTTTTACTCGATTTTTAAAATTCTTAAACATAATTTAACGGTCAAAAACATAAACTTGCATTTTTAATATTGGCTTAAAATGTTATTTAAAATTCACCTTTTAACATTTAAAATTTAAATCATGGTAAACTTGTTTGGAATACATTATTCGCTTTTAATCTTTGCTATTTAAAAATATATAACAATATTTTAGTGTCTTAAACCACACTGTTGCGATAAAAATTTGAAAAAATTTTGTACAAATTTATTCATTTGAAAATTTGGTTTAATGAATAACGAATAATAATTTATTGATTATCATTACTATAATTAAGTGAACACCAGAAATTATTATTTTTAATGTATTCAGTTGTAAATTTTATATAATTAAATTTCTAATAGAAAAACATCGGATCAGGAATAAGTGAAACTAAGTATAATAATTAAAAGTTTCTATTTCGCACTAATTTGCATAGATATGGAAATGCTCTTGTAAATCTTAATAATACCTATAATTTTTATGTTTAGTTTTTAGCAGTATTATTAATTTTGAATATGAAGTTTCTTTGAAAGTTATTTCAATATAAACTAAACCCAAAATATTTCTATGTGACTTTCCTATAGTACGTGTTTGTTCGTTAACCCGACAACAAAATTTTAGCTTAATTAATGAATGTGTTATAAAATACCATTAGATGATTAAGATACGTATTAAGTGATAAAACACTTACAACTCTTCTTAAAGCAGGGTCAGCACCTTGCTCTAACAGTTCTTTGGCACAATCGTAATGACCATTTGCAGACGCTAATATTAACGGTGTTGTTCCATCCTGAATTATAAGAAATACACTTTTATTAGTAGCTGCTCCAGAAAATTTTAAGATGTAGTAATTTAAAAAATCAGTGGTAATTTAATAGGAAAAAGGAAACTTAAAAGATTAAGTGCATGAACTCAACTTCATACTTACGCTGTGTTAAGTTCTACGTTAATTAAATACTTCCAGTTATAATGTAAGTTTCTTATTACATAACAAGAACAATGAATATTTTAATTCAGTTTAGCGAGATTATAAATTTGTGTTTTGTAAGCAGAGGATTTGTATAATGACCACAAATTCGGGTCGAAACTTTTGTATTATTTTATACATTTCGAGCCAACTCAAGATTCATATCAAGAAAGTTCTCAATGACCAGAATTATTAAAGAAAAAATTTTTTAAAAAGGGTTTACTTAAAAAAAAAACTTTTTTAAATGAATTTTTTAAGGGTTTTAATTTAAAATTTTTTTAAATTTTTGGTTAAATTTTAAATTTCTTATTACTTTCCAATCTTTTTTTAATTTTTTTTTTAAAATTTTAAATTTTAAAAAGGAAACAAAGGATTTTTTTAATTTTTAAAAATTTTTGCTTTTAAAAATTTTTTCCATTTTAAAAATTAAAATTTTTAAAAAAAATTTTAAAAAAACAAAAGTTTTTTAAAATATGAAAAAAATTAAATTTCAATTTATTTAAATTTTGTTGTTTAATTTAAAAGAAAAATTTTTAAAAATTGAAAAGGGTTTTAAAAAAAATTTTTTAAAAACCAAAAACCCTTTTGAAATTTTAAAATTAAATAAAATTTTAATTTTTGTTTTTTTTTTTTATTTTTAAAATTTTTTTATTTTAAATTTTAAAAAAATTTTTAAAAAAAAAATTTTTAAATTTTTAAAATAAATATTTAAAATTTTTAAAATTTTTTTATTTTATAAAAATTAAAAAAAAAAAATTTTTAAAATAAATTTTTAAAAAAAAAAAATTTAAAAAATTTTTTTTTTTTAAAATTTTAAAAATTTAAATTTTATAAAATTTTAAATTTAAAATTTTTTAATTAAAAAAGAAAGAAATTTTGGGAAAAATTTTTTCCCTTAAAATTAATTATGAAAAATTAATTTAAAATTTTTTAAAAAAATATTTTTTTTTAAATAAAATTTATTTTTTAATTTAAAATTATTGTGCTTCTTTGCTACTTTATTTTTTGTTTGAATATTATTCCCAAAAAATTTTTGTTCATTCACATTTTTTTTTTAGATATAATTTTTCAGAAAATGTGTATCTTTATTATTAAAACATGGTATTTACCCGTGAATGATTAAGATGAAACCTTATTTCACCTTTCAATTTTGAACATTGTTCCTATTTTATCTCCCCTAATTTAACATATTTGATATCGATTTCTATGTTTATTTTTTTTAAAAACCAATTTAGGGGGTTCAAGTTTACGTAACGCAATATGGGGGCGACCTTTGCGTTTCAAATTTTTTATAATTTAAAAAAAAATTTGGAATTAAAATTTCTCAATTGGCAACCCCTTTCGTTTATTATTAGGGAAAAAGTTGTTACGTAACGTTTAGGGCTGGGGAAGTCTGAAAAACGTTACGGTGCGTTACATGGGGGTCAAAATCTTCAAAAAACTGCGTTACGTAATACTTCAACGGTCCCTTATACATATGGCTTTGATGGTATCGACTTAAACAAAAATTTTCGAAATAGGTTATATAATAAGGTATTTCTTACACATTTTTAAATTAAAGTATACGATACCATAACTCAAAAATATTACCCATAAGACAATTTGACTCGGGATATGTTTTTGTTCAATTTAGAGTCATTTATAGGTGCGTTAAATTCCAGTACTTGTTCGTCTGACAGGCTGTATAATAGAGTATATTAATTCTAATTAATAATTTTAAAGTTGGCGTTTTACTTCGGCCATTCTTTACAGGGGAGACTTTAAACTACCAACATCCACAAAGTTATTGTATAATATAACTTTGAAGCATAATTTGAATAAAGTATTTATTTTATAATTTTTAACTACCATGTTTGATTGATAAATTCACTGCTAAGAAAAAATAAAGAATAAAAAGAAATGAATAATTTTGGGAGATTTACAAAACGCTTTATTGTAGTAAAAGTTTCGCCATAAGCGTTCCCGAAAACTGAAGGAATCGTTTTTTATTTTTGGTCCTTGTTAAACCAAACATTTTGTTTATTTAAAGTAAAATACTAGTAACGAAATTCCCGCTGTGTTTAGTAAGTAACAGTGGGCAATTCTGCCTGTAAAACTTGAAAGGAGTGCATAAGTATAACTGCATAATAAAAATAGTATCTAAAAGAAAACATGTTTCAATAAAAAATAAAAAAATTCAAATTAGTAAATTTATTGAATCTGGTCAAAATATTCATGCAATCACAGAAAAATATGATATTGGAAAACCAACAATTACTGATGTTCACAAATATAAAATGAAAATCATGGAATAACAAGCATTTTCTCTATGAGGTTTGTTTTTCTTTTTAAAATGTTTGACTAATGCGCTGTTTCTTTCAAAATTTAAAATGTTTTATAAGTGGACCAACAAAATCACTTTTCTCATATATTCAGTAATTTCGACAATTCGTTATAGTCTAAGAGCCCGTGAACCCCAGACCTTCGTTATTTTATAAAAGCTGAAAGTTTTTCAGCGCATGCTCCCAACACAGGTAAGAACGATGGACCATTATGAAGTTTGGGTTACCCTGGCTTTGGCAGGTAAACAGTACTAAAGGTGTGTAAAATACCGATCTAAATTCATTAAATAATAAAGTGTGATTTTTTGGTATTGCCTTCAGAATATTATTAAAAATCACGTCATTAATTGCCAGACACTTAACATCGTGGCAACTCCTTGCCAGACACCCTTAATGTTCATGAAATTATAATTCTACTTACGTTATGATATAAAAGCTGATTTTTATATATAATACTTGGGTAATAATTAGATTGTTTCCTCATTAGCCAACCATTTTTGATAGTTCCAACCCCTTGCCAGACAAGCATGTAAATCTTAAGAAGATATCCATGATTAGAATGACTTATGCAAATAAACTTTTTGGCACATATTTATATAACTAATTATCTGTGTAAATTTTAAAAACATCTTAAGAAAAGACATTCGATGCTACAACTACCTTAAATTGTTAAAAATTTTAATTTATTCTGTCAATAACAGGTTATTAAAAAAAAACAAATAAAATAATACTCAAAAATTTAATTAAAAATAGATTAATGACATTACAAGTTATTATAAAGTATAAAAAAATAGATTGATGACATTACAGATTATTATTATAGTGTATAAAAGAAAATATTATTTTATTCATTATCATCATTATGATCAATGTTATCATTTTCTTCGTCACTGTTACTCCATTCGATATCGTCATCTCCTTCTTCGTCGGTTATATTTAAGGTTATGTTTTTTTTCCAATTTTAAAATAAATTCACATTTTTTCAATGTCTCGTCAGAAAATAATATTATTTTGCCACTACTTTTGTTACAAATAACACAAATTAATGTATCACCCATGACTTGTTTTTTAATACAAAATCACTTTCATTTAAAAAATCACATAAACAAATTGTAAACACATAAGATTCTTTTAGCTGATGTAAACATGTACTAATAATAAGTACTAAACAATACATGCGCAGTAGAAATAACAACTGCGCAGTGAGGGATCGCGATAGACCTAAATCGCTATCTCACTCGCATCCATTCATATATACTGTCTAGCGCTCGCTCCTACAGCTACCCTACATGCTTGTCTGGCAAGGGGTTGGAACTATCAAAAATGTCTGGCTAATGAGGAAACATCATCTAATTATTACCCAAGTATTATATATAAAAATCAGCTTTTATACCATAACGTAAGTAGAATTATAATTTCATGAACATTAAGGGTGTCTGGCAAGGGGTTGCCACGATGTTAAGTGTCTGACAATTAATGACGTGATTTTTAATAATATTCTGAAAGTAATACCAAAAAATCACACTTTATTATTTGATGAATTTAGATCGGTATTTTACACACCTTTAGTACCGTTTATCCGCCAAAGCCAGGGTAACCCAAATTTCATAATGGTCCATCGTTCTTACCTGTGTTGGGGCATGGGGAAGTCTGAAAACGTTACGGTGCGTTCATGGGGGTCAAAATCTTCATAAAACTAACGTTACGTAATGGGGTTCAACGGCTCTGCACTATATACATATGGCTTTGATGGTATCGACTTAAAAATGTCTGGCTAATGAGGAAACATCATCTAATTATTACCCAAGTATTATATATAAAAATCAGCTTTTATACCATAACGTAAGTAGAATTATAATTTCATGAACATTAAGGGTGTCTGGCAAGGGGTTGCCACGATGTTAAGTGTCTGACAATTAATGACGTGATTTTTAATAATATTCTGAAAGTAATACCAAAAAATCACACTTTATTATTTGATGAATTTAGATCGGTATTTTACACACCTTTAGTACCGTTTATCCGCCAAAGCCAGGGTAACCCAAATTTCATAATGGTCCATCGTTCTTACCTGTGTTGGGAGCATGCGCTGAAAAACTCTCAGCTTTTATAAAATAACGAACGTCTGGGGTTCACGGGCTCTTGCACTATTAATTCGGACGCTCTCTTTACAATGAATTATCCGTATGAAAGAGGTTACACTGTATATCAAAAAGAAAAATAAATTTGGCAAACAATAAGATAACTAAAAAAAAACTTGAAAAGTTAATAAACTATAATTTGCATACGGTGTTTATTGCCTTAAAAGCAAATAGTGGCACACTTTTGATTTTAAAAATTAAATTAAATCATTCAAAACGTATTATTTCTGATCTTGATTGCCTATATATAATTTTTTTTCATTTTTTAATTGTTAAAAGATATTACACAACGCTTGGTATACAAATAAGTTCTTAAAATCTCCAGCAATTCTTAATTTACTTAATGATTCTGTATTTAAAAAGTAATAATACAGTTGATTGAATATGGACTAGCCTTGTCATCTTGTTAAAAATTTCTCTACTTTTTAAAATCAAATATTTTGATCTTAATTTATTTTAAGTATAAATCTACTTTCCAAATTTTTTTAAATTGCATTACATTTTTTATGGAACTGCGATTCATTCTCCTAATTGTAAACATTAAATTCTACAAAATAATATTTAATAAACTATAAAATATTCTGCGTTTTTATAACTGTTTATTTCACTTTCTTTAAAAAGTAACTGTAAACCATTGTTATAAATACTTATATTTATTTCGTTTCGGAATCATAATTTACTTTTAATTAAAATGAGTCCTTTCGCTTTTGGAAAGTGAATTAGTGGTAATCTTTTTTGTTTAACATTGACATTAAATTCTAAGGTTAATTAGAAAACTGTAGCAGGGAAATAAAAACTGTGCCCTAAAATAGTGATCGAGCACTCATAACGATTTACAAATGTTTAAATATCCCACAATTCATTGAAAACTAGTAAACACAGTTTTAAAATAGAATTTAATTGTTGGCTTGCCATTCTCCTAACTGTCCTACAATCTGTAAATTCATGACAATAGTTATATTTTTATGATAGCTTATAACATTCCGTTACAACTGTAAATGCTAAATATTGTTTGTACATGCAAACAAACACTAACATTTCTCAATGTAGAAATGTTGAACTAATTAAACTTTTACGCGTTCTTAATTTTAGAAGTTAGAATCAAATTGATTAAATGATGCATAGAATTTGTTTGAATAATTTTATATGTGACTTATAAACAATGTTTGTTTTTATACAATTCTAAAAATAAGAAACACGTATTTTTATCTCTATGATATTTAAATAAGTTTTGCTTGCTTAAAATTACGTTTATACCTTATCTTTTGAATCTACATGAACTTTGCCACTGTCTAATATTCTTCTTAATATTATTACATCTCCATGCATTGCTGCCATGTGCAATTGCACATCTGAAAGGGATTCTTTCTGCAAAGAATAAAAACAACATTTAACAATCACACAGCTATTAAAAAATAGTATTGTTAGTTCTTAAATTGAATTATAAGTACAAAAAATTTTTTTAATTCTCTCATTATTCTCAAAAATTAAAATTTACCATGTTACAATGTAGCAATTATTTAAAGGGTAGAAATTGTTGAGAAATAATTACACGAATATTAATCAACGTATTATTTTTAATATGCCCAATACAGAATGCAATGAAAATAATACATGACGCACTTTCCTATAAAAATTTTTATTGACCTTCCGCATTTACTTTTCAAACTTTCAATAATTTGCTGCCAATTTTCTGCTGATTGCGTTTGTTTATATTATTTACAAAATATTACTTTTTTTATGTTTTCGTTTTGAGTCGTAAATACATAAGTGTATTTGAATGTCAATTTAGATATCGTAGTAGATCTCAAAATAGAGGATATCGATAGCTTATATATAAATCTTACCTTTGAAGACATGCTTAAAAATTAAATTGTGCAAAAATACCAAACACTGATTATTAGCTTCACTTATTTACAATAATAAAGGAAGCTATTTATTAGCTTCCATGCCCATACAACACTACCGTCAAGGAATTTATTTAAGTAATTTCACCTGTTACGGTTATATAACTGCTTAGTTGAGAAAGCAGTCAAGTTTATTTAAATGAATGAAATCGCGTATTTAATGTTCGTACTGCAGAAAGAGCTTGTCCGATATTGAGCCAAGATTCACGCGCCTATTTTAAAGAATAGTCGCATGCGCAAAATAGTAAGAAATCTATAAACAAGAATCATTAAATTTGCCGCCAGATAAATTTCTAGGTTTTTCTCTAGCGTAGCAGTTGGTAGTGAAATTCACTGTTCTCTTTGAGGTTAACTTTCGTTTCGTACCCGTGTCATATAGTTCAGAAACGTAAGTAACTCATATTAAAGAATATTACATTGCTTATTATATATGTAATTAGTAAATTATTATTCTAATAACATTATAGCATTTATTCAAAATGGAAAACGACGCTGGAGATGTAGTTGACTTATACTGTCCTAGAAAATGGTAATGTTCATAAACACGTGGTTTTCATTAAACTTTATTAACGGTGATCCTTTTTACAGTTCTGCAAGTAACAGAATCATTCATGCTAAAGATCATGCTTCCATTCAATTAAGTGTTGCCGAAGTTGATCCAAAAACTGGCAGAATGACTGAAAATACGAAGAGTTATGCATTATGTGGAGCCATCCGAAGAATGGGTGAATCTGATGATTGTATTGTCAGACTTACAAAGAAAGATGGTATTATAGCGAAGTGAGTTATTTTAAATAATACAATGTAAAATTTGTAATTATGATAGTGTTTACTATGTTCGTTAAGGTGAATGCATTTTGTTGCAGGATCTTCTAGACTTATAAGGAATAAACAATAATTCACTTTATAAAAATAAACTTTCTTTGATATATGATATTTAATTTATCGACATATATGTTACCCATGTTTTATAAAATACATTTTTGCAACAATTCCAATGTTGAATAAAAATGGCTATTTTGGTGTTTGTATAATTGGTAAATCGATTGAATTCTGCTAACTTATTCAAAAAATATTTTGTAATTGTGTTTCATAAAAGATCGTAAACCTAAATTTTCTGGTATTCTTAAATCAAATTTTATAAGGGAAAAATTTATTAATTTCTTTTAAAAAATTTTTTCCAAACGATTAAATTTCCATTTTTACAATGGCAATTATAAAGTTGGAAAAGAAAAATTTACCAAAAAATTTTTGGGACAAAATTTATTTTTCCAAACTATTAATTTTTAAAAAAAATGGCCAAAAGTAGTGGAAAAATAGTATCAAATGACGCGAATATACAATTAGAAAAAAATTTTTCCCGGGAAATTGTAGTGATACTATCAAACTTTCAATAATTTGACTGACGAAGGTATCTGCTATTGCGTTTGTTTATATTCTATAAACATATTAACCTTTTTATGTTTTCGTTTTGATTCAAAATATATTTTTAATTGTGGTTTATAAAAGATCGTAAACCTAAATTTTCTGGTATTAAAATAAATCTTTTTTTTAAATTTTGTACCTTTTGCTTAAAAATAAATTCAAATACCAAACTGTATTAGGGTCCACTTTTTGGGGAATTAATAAAAATTTATTAAGCTTAAAAAATCCCTACAACCCCTACCGGGGGAAATTTTTAATTTAAATGTAATTTAAAACGAAAATGCTTATAGTCAATGCAAATTTATGTTAAATGAATGAAATCGCGTAGTTAATGTTCTACTGCAGAAAGAGCTTGTCCGATATTGAGTCAAGATTCACGCGCCTATTTTAAAGAATAGTCGCATGCGCAAAATAGTAAGAAATCTATAATACAAGAATCTTAAATTTTTCGCCAGATAATTTCTAGGTTTTTCTGGTAGCAGTTGGTAGTGAAATTCACTGTTCACTTTGAGGTTAACTTTTCTACCCGTGTCATATAGTTCAGAAACGTAAGTAATCATTTAAAGAATATTACATTGCTTATTATAATGTGAATTAGTAAATTATTATTCTAATAACATTATAGCATTTATTCAAAATGGAAAACGACGCTGGAGATGAGTTGACTTATACTGTCCTAGAAAATGGTAATGTTCATAAACACGTAGGTTTTCATTAAACTTTATTAACGGTGATCCTTTTTATAGTTCTGCAAGTAACAGAATCATTCATGCTAAAGATCATGCTTCCATTCAATTAATGTATGTATGATAGTTGATCTTAAAACTGGCATAATGACTGAAAATATTAAGATTTTTTATGTGGAGCCATCCGAAATGGGTGAATCTGATGATTGTATGATTTACTAAAAAGATGTGGTATTAAGATGGATTATTTTAGGATAATACAATGTAAAATTTTGTAATTATGATAGTTTTACTATGTTCGTTAAGGTGAATGCATTTTGTTGCATGATCTTCAAAACTTATAAGGAAGTAAAGAATAATGTCATTTTCCAGAAAGTCTTAATAAATCTATTTAAGTTTGCGACTCAAGATGAAGTTTCGTAATTTATCGATATTAATGATGTTAGCAGCATGTTTGGTGTAACAATACTGATTTTTGCAACAGGATTCGTATCAGTTGAATAAAAAGGGCCCATTTTGGTGTTTGTATAATTGGTAAATCGATCGAATTCTGCTAACTTATTCAAAATATATTATTTAATTGTGTTTATAAAAGATGTAAACCTAAATTTTCTGGTATTCAGGAAAGATAATTTTAACTTATTTTATATTTCTTCCACTTTGTTTAAAAGAAATTCTTTTACCTAACTGTATTGTGGTGCCATTTTATAAGGCAAGTTATAAACACTTTTAAACGACAAAATACCTCAATACCTATTCTGTGGTGACAATTTTATTGCCAAATATGGAAGTTTCAAAAAAAAAAATGCTGAAAGTAGTGAAAATAGTGTCAAATAACGCGAATTACAATTAGAAAATAATATTACGGAATGTAGTGATACTATAAAAGGAAATAAGTTTGACGAAGGTATTTTTCTTTTATTTCTATAACATATTAACCTTTATTTTCTTACTTTTTAAGTTTGACAGTTTCCTGAAATATTTTATTAAAAATATTTTTATGTACTTTATCTAGGTAATTCTGATAATGTTTATTTAGAAGAATTAAAACAATACTCAATTTACCATTTTAATTTATGATTTTGCTTTTAATATGTTAAAACAATGCCGTATGTTGTGTTAAGCAAAAATGTAGGTTATGATGAAAAGTGAAGTGAGTCATAATTTGTAAAATGACTGCAACGTTTTATTGAATAAAAATTCAAAATTGTTCGGTATGATCTTATATTTTGGAGCATTATTTAAATCATACACAGACGAAAATTGCAGTAAAAGAAACCCTGACTAGCCATCTATAATCAATGTTTTATAGATATTAACAGAAAGTAACCTACTCTTTATTTCTTTAGACATATTTAATAATAAGTTAATGTTGTATGTAGGTATACATAAAATTTATTTTATAGTTGTACAATAATTGAAATGATATTTTCAATGTTATCATCATAGTTTCTTAAAACTTATTAAGCACCTGATTACTTATAGATTTTTGTTTTAGTATGTATTTATTATTTTATGTTGCTGCTATACAAATTATTTAAATGAGATTTTAGGATCTACAAGAAATTTCTTAGATTTCAATTATTATTTTAGCAATGGAAGTCATGCTATTAGAAGAAAGTAAAGAAGATGTACTTCCAGAAAGTCTTAAAAATCTATTTAAGTTTGCGACTCAAGAGAAGATCGTATTAGATATTAATGATGTAGCAGCTTTTTTGGTGTACATACTGATGCTCGAAACAGGATTCGTATCAGTTGAATATGGAACTGCTCATCCAAATACTTCATGTGATTTTAATTATAAACGATTATTAATGTTAACTTGTAGTTTACCACAAAATTGGAAAAACAGCAACTCTTACAAGATGCAGTTTGTATTGGGATCATTTATACATCATTGTTGTACGATTTCCATACTAGTTGCATCCGATGATATAATAATAAATTGCACAGTTAAGAATTTAGTAAATACGTCTCGATTTGCTTCTTTACAAGGACTTCCTCCAGAGATAATTTGGAATATATTAAAATACTGTGATGCTTATACTGTATGTAATTTTAAAAGTGCTAGCGAATACTTTTGTCATGTATGTAAAGATTTTAAAAATTTTAAACCTATTGCAACTTTACAGTGTCCTCAATATATAAATAGCTTGTCTAGTTATAAACGAGTTTTTTATCCACGTGGCTATTCGTTTTCTTGATTTTTCCTGTTTTTTAAATGTAGGTACTTATGTATAATTTACTTTATATGTATGTAGTACTTACTATTTCAATTGATTGTATAGTAGAATTTAAAAAAAAATAAGCGAACTAAATTTGGATAATGCATTTAAAGATGATTAAAACGGGATTTTTAACTTAGTAAACATCCTGCAGATATTAATTGTTATATGCTTTAAATTAGTTTAACAAATTGGTTCAGTATATAAGTTATAACTTTTATTTCTAAACGGGAATTATAAACAATTTTATTATTTTTTTAATAATTTTAAAATTTATATTAATTTAAATGACCATAATTTTTTAGTTTATGTTTTACATACATCAGATATGATGATTTTGTAATAAAGTTTTGTTGATCAAATTAAAGAATTTTGTAATAAGTAAATAGTGTGTTATATCTTACTGGTAATACTTATTAGAATTAAATAATATTTATGAAGTGTTATTCTAACGATTTAAAATTAAATAATGAGGAATGGCTAATATAGAATTAATGCTATTTACTTTCAGAAAACAGATCAACTCTTGAAAATTCAATTCCTGAAGCAACTAGTGTAGGAACAACTGGTCGTATTCCAGATAATAACTCTTGTAATGGTGATGTTGGTAAGTGATTAATTTATATTACAATTTAATGTGAATAATATTTGGTACATTTTTAAATTTTAAGCGAAAATAACCATCGAATCTAATTCAAATAATTAAAATTTGTTCGTTGTTTAACTTCTTAAAAATTCTATTTTGATAAGAACCATACCTGTAAAATGCAAGGCTTAAAACAGAGGTCGTCTTTTCCATATGTTTTATCCTTGCCTTTAAAGTTATTGATTAGAAGGACGAGTTCACAGCTGATGAGATTCTGGAGGTATGTTCCTGAAATTTAATCTGGACCGATTCTTGCTATACGATTTTAGAATTCTCAGAGGTCATTGGTTATTTTAGAACCTACGTCTCAAACGAATTTATACACTAAATTAATGTTTGATATTAAAATTAGATGGTGAGGATTTCTTAGTAGTATTCGTGAATATCAAAATACTATTTAATGAATCTTTTAAATTTAGGCGATTTTAGACGTTTGTCTCTATAATAACATTTTCTCTGTGGAGAAGAAAAGATTTATTTTATTAAATTGATTTCGTTTATTTTTTCTAGTGATTTAGGGTTTAAATCAATAATGGCTCTTCAGATGGACGTTGAAAATCCATTTTATACGCTTGGGATTTCTAATAAACCTTGACAGTTCTTTTTTATTTCAATTTATTTTTGGAAAATATGTATGCATATAGTTTTAACATTAAAATTTGAATTTTTTTGTGGTATCATAAAACCATTGGTGATACAGGATTTTTGAACGGTTTTCTTAAAAATTTGTATTCGTATAAAACTATAAATTTTGTGTGTGATCGTTTGTACGGCTTTAGTAGGTCCCACGTTAGCAATAAAATAATATTGCGCTTATAAATATCGTTGTATGTTCGCACTTTTATGTTTATATGTGAATTACAAGTCAATATTCTGGTATTATGGGGTGTGAATTAGTTTCGATCGATCGATTTTAATTGAATCGCGGTTATCGAGATTGCCTTGCTAAATTAATACTTTTAGTGGTTCTCTCTGTCTTCAATTTTGGAGGTTTTGAAATGGATATGACTTACATTAGAGTCAGCGAGGCACGGGGAGCGCAGCATCCCTATTTTGAAGCGCGATACCCAACCCTCAGTGCGTTTTCTGGCGTCGCGACGTTTTCACGGATTCGTCTTTTGATTGTACCTAGCATCACCCGCTAACTTTTCTGTCGCGTACTTTATCTATTGTTCAGATGATACAGTAGTGTGTAAATATTTATCTTTGAATTCAAAATTGAACAAAGTTCAATGTTGACACACAGTAGAAGTGATGGAGATTTTCCGATTTATCAAGGTAAAATAAATAATTTAACCACTCAATTTTGTGTTAAAAAATCTATAAAATTGAAATTGTTTATTTTTGGACACTTTTAAGATAATATACCATTTATGTACTTATTGGCTATTCTAAATTGTCAGGTTCTGTATTTAAATGTTTAAAAATTATCTTCTGTTTTCATATTTAATTACTTTTCAAGTTTTTAATTACGGGATTGATAATCTTATTTATGAGATATTTTTATATTTGAAAATTTAACTTATTGTGTCATGTCTTGTCCTATTTTGATTAGAGATCTGTTGAGTTTCTAATACTAACTAATGGTTTAGATGCCACTCAAAAGGAGGTCTTCCCAACATTCTCATTTTCCCTTGTTTTTGGTGTTTCCACTTTTTCGCGTTTTATATGATTTTATGAAACACATTTAACGATGGAGAGGTGATTTTGAAAATTCATATAAAATTAAAACGAAAGAGAAATTATGTAATTTAAAAATTATTTCAAAGCATGAATAATTGACTTATTGTACACCGTGATAATTGATATTTAAAATCTTGTATTAAAGGCAATTATACAAGAAAATGATTAAAAATAACAACATAAAAATATAGTTTCTTATAACTAAAAGTAATTAACTGTTTTTTCTAAATGTTTTTAATTACCTACAGTGAAGCTAATTGCTAATTTCTTTATCAAAAGCGATACTTTATTAAACAATTTTGTCAAAGGAAATTTATTACAGATTTATTGATAGGTAATTTAAAATACAATTTGTTCAAGAAAATATAATAGAGTCTGACGCGGCGCCGATTATTATTATGCTTTGAATGTATTTTATAAGAATATTTTGATGCTGGCAGTTTATTTATTATTTATACAGTTTGCGTTACATAATGGAGGTTGTTTAAAATTAAAGTGTTCCCTTATGAAATTTTGTATGTATCATAACTCAATGTAGGACTGAGTTCATCTACGTTTTTTTACTCGTTTTATTAAAAGCAATGTTTAAATAAACTTTATAAATACCAAAATTCTTATTTTATTTCAGAGTATATTCCAGTAAGATGTAAGTACAGATTATTTTATATTAATTTAGTTGGTGTGAGTAACTTGTGAACATTATTATGTATCTACAGGGATACCTATTCTAGGTATTTTATAAATATGAGTAAAATTTTCGATATGTAAACTAGGCATCAAAGTTCATTCGATCATACTGGATCGGTTATTTTACTTCAAAATATCCCATATTGAAAGCAATTCGATGTTTTAAAAATTGGCTACACTGTTAGAAATTTCCATAGTAATTTTACTAAACTTCTGTAGGAAGTTTTACCACCACCCTTTGTAATTATGGAACTCAGTCTTGTAATTTTACTACACAACTGTTTTAAATTATTACAAATCATCAGTCAAAATTACTAATCATTTATTGGAACTATGCTTAGTAATATTACTACACATTATTCGTAATTTTACTAAGCCAAATGTATCAAACAAAAGTAGTAATTTTACAAGAATGTGTTGTAATTTTACAAAAGTGTGTTGTAATTTTACAAAGGAGTATTGTAATTTTACAAAAGTGTGTTGTAATTTTACAAAATGTATTGTAATTTTACAAAACTTGTATACTGAAATTACAATTGAGAATTGTAAAACAGATAGCGTTCATGACTAGAATGAAATATTGTAAAATGCAAACAAAATTTTCAAACAAAAATAATGATTTGTAATTGCAAATATTGATTAGGGTAGCGGGCTTCTGACGGTGGCAGCGCTTGCTACTTAATTCGTACTTTCGTTGTCCCTGGTCCTGAAGAGAACCGTTGTTTTGTTGTAAAAAGCTCAGGTCAACGCTTCGAAGGTGCAGGTGACTCGTATAACGTTGGTTTTACGAATGCCTGTTTGGCTCCGCGACGGCTCTTTAAATAGTATGCGGCCGTAGTGTCTCGTTACGTTGTTTAGACGGTGCGCCCTCTAGTAGGGTGTCGCGTATTAGGGTGGGGTCGTGTTATGCGTAGGGGATGGTTTAGTAGAGCTTGTGTTACATTAATAATTTTACAAAACATTAGATTTAATTCTACAGCTTAGAATTGTAAAATTACAATAAGTATCTGACGAATACAAAAAATTTGTAAAATTGCAACCTGCTTAGTACTCTAGCTATTACAAAATGTAATATTACAACAAATGCGTGTTAAAATTCCAATACAATACAAGAGTTTGTAATTTTACTATGCAATTGCTTAGTAAAAATGTAGTAAATTTACAAACATTTTTAACAGTGTAGGGTATGTTGATAAATATTTCTAAGTAAGTATGCAATCACGATTATGTCAGTTTTGCGTTAAACATATAAGTACCAGCTTTTAAATAATATTTATTGTCAAAATCAATTGGACGAGGAAAATTGATCAAATGGGCTGTAGGAACGCCAAATTTCCATGTAATTAATTACTACCTTTGTAGCCACCTAAAAAAATAGTTTTTTCTCATTTAGTACACACTAGTGAGGAGTTTTTCTAAACTATGGTAAACGCATCTTTATATGCATGTTAGTAGTAGAATTGAAATTTTGGACGAAGTGATATAAGTGATATAATATTGTAAGAAATAGCCTACGCCCGGATTCGGGCACGGCACTCTAAGAAGATTGTAAGATTGGTCGACAAGTACCGTGTAATTTTTAACATTGAGGACATTTTGAAGTTGGTTCTTACTAATTTATATTTGTGTTGGTAGTAGTGAACAGGATCTGCCAATCGCGTCTCGAATAGAGATGGTCAATTCATATTATTTCTAAACAATCTGTTTTAGATCAACATATGTTTTCATACAAAATGTAAAAACAGTAAAACCAAAATGAGGTTAAAAGCAAAAAACAAAAGTGTAATTACGAAAATCAAATTAACATAATACAAAACCCTTTAGAAATATTCTCGAGCTGACCTCGACATTTGACAGCAAAAATTAGCAAATTTTTACAATTAAATTACATTCAAACTATGAAATACACTGAAAAATGTGGCGCTAAATTTTAAATGTTCTCAATTTTCAAAAATCATGTTATATAGCAGCTTTTACGATATAATTTTTTTAAATTAAATGACCAGTTTGAGTAGTCGTCTTACTTGAAATACAAAATACATTAATAGGGTCTAAAACTTAATTTTGATAAAGAAACACATATCCATGGAAGGTGTTGAACATTTATACAAAAATGTTAGCTTTGTATATTCAATGTCGTATACAAAGTATAATTTTCGGTAAACAAACGCGGTGGACACAGAATCTGATCTTTTTCTGGATGAACATATATAAGATTAATAGACCAATTTCTTTTTGTTTTAATTTTATATGGCACAGTTTTTTTTGTCTCTATTCGCGATTATTGGAATTGCCCTATTTTGGACTTCCGATCTAACTACAGACGACCTTAAATATTTATGAGTTTAAATGTGAACACCCAGTATATTTTTTTCTCATAACAGCAATTTGACCAATCATAAACTACAATTACGTGTGAGCTATAATATTTAACTATAAGCATTTTCAAATATTTCAAAAGTGTGATTTGTAACCATTTAAGCAAAATTAATTGCCTTATTAAATTTTCAACATAAGTTAACACAAGGTATTGTCTTAGGGTTTTAATGAATAACCGGTAAACAATAACTTCCACTATTACACTTGCTACATGTTAAAGCTATACACGCCCAAACTATGCCAACAAAATTAAACATTAACCTTAAACTTAAACAAATGTTGGTTTAATCCACTTGTTCTACGTCTGTTAGTTTTGTATTGAACCACTGATGTGTGTACAACGATGTACATTAAGGGGAAAGTTTGTGGGGTGCACGTCGATTACATTTTCATCACTATACTATGGGTCCTAAGCCCTAAACAACTTAATATGTATTTAAATTTACATATTTAAAAATTTTGTTTTGATTTAATATTTTCAAAATACCAAGCCATGCAGGATTAATTTTTTAACGTATTGGTTGCACACATACCGATTTTGAAAAGTTTTATGTAACTTTGTTCCTGAGAAAAATATTTTGCAGAAACTCTTATTAATATCCTAATCTAAATATAAATGTTTAATTTGCATAATAAACATTTTTCGCAATTTTTTTTTGGTAATTTGTTTTTTTCTGTTTGTTTAATAAGAAAGTCAATTCATTAAAAAATTCTGCTTTGAAATACCAAGTTTTGTATAATATTCAGTAGTTTAGGTTATGTTTCATATTACTTTTGTACTTACAAACGATTAAGGAAGCTTTGAACGGTGCAATCGTGAAATCTTATTGTATTTAAAGCTAAGAAATTGGATTTTTAATTTAATAAATTAATAAATTAATATTCTGTGGTTAACGAATATATTAGACATCTTCGACTAAAAATTATGAAGCAACGCTTTTAAAATATTAATTATACATTTTAAGAATATTCATGAAAATTCTGGAGCTTATAAACCCAATGTCAAAATAAATCATAATCTATAAAGTTACTTTAATAATCTTGCTACAGATTATGTAGATAGTTGTACATTACTTTCAAAAATCGAGAAAGATGTTACTTATGTGACCATTTTTATAATGTATATTTCTATAATAATTTTCATAATTTCTGTACTTACAAAACGCACACTTTTGAAGAGAAAAAGTTGCAAACAGTTTTTATTGTTTATTGCTTTACTTTGTATGAGATTACGCTGTTTAGTAAGTCAAAGAGAGCAACGGACATAATAAACCTTTGCGTTTTCCATTTATGTAAATATAACGTACATTTTCTAGATAAATGTGAAGAATTATGAATGATATATAATACCCTTACATCTAGATTTATGGTTAGCAACCGAAAAATTACATGGCCAGTCTTTGCATCTTTATTGGGTTCGTATTTATCTCCACATTTAATGTAAAGCGATGTCTTACCACACGTAACCCCAATTTCGTCAGACGGATTTCCGTTTTCTCAACAAGATAGTTTTGCTCTCGTTTTAAGATATATACAACTGACGGATATTAAAACGTTTTAAAAACAGGCAATTGCTTAATTTGAATCATATGGTTTTAATTTTTTTGACACTCCTGCTTAAGTAGGTTTCTATTTTGATAAATTTACTGAAACTGGATCGTTACTTAATTAGCGAATATAAATTGGATAGTTAAAGGTCTTGTTAGGGACAGTCATAAATTACTTTACAGTTTTGACCACGTTAACAATACTCTTAATTTACATTTCTTTTTGTTTAAATGGTTGACATTTTAGAATTGGCCACTACACATGCTAATGTTAACAAATCATCTTTCACATTGTTTCAATTTGTTTGCTGTAAACATCCATACTTCTGCATATTTACATCCAATCTTTAAAAAATTTTAACGTTCGGTTGCTTTCTTTCTTGAAAACTATTGAAGTATAGTTAATACAAAACTAAAACCGTTGCACGTCATTACTATAAATGACGTCACGCCGCGAACAGTGTTGTGAAACTGAGTTTTGCCGCAGATTATACAATATAAATGGTTTGTTCTAAAAAGAACAGATTTTTCATAGCTTTGTGCACTATTTTTAAAACTCAATAAACACTAAAAAGGGCGAAAAACAGTTACAGACAGATCGTGGCGAACTGTCAATAACAACAACGCAACGCCGCAACTTTGAGATCATGGCAGCCAATATTTCAATAGCAGCCAAATTCAAAATTGAATACAATCGTATAGCCCCGAACGATCTGGCAGGTTGGTAGTGCTGATTCACTTCAATGACGTTAGCAATGACGTGCAACGGTTTTAGTTTTGTATTAACTATATGTTTGTGCAGCAACGCAGGAACTGTTTTAATATTTAATGTAGGTGCAAAACATATCATGCTGCTCAGTTGTTGAAAACTTTGTCATTTTGAATTATATATAAGGAAATAATTATTATTCAAAAAACTTACAATATTGTTCTTTGATAATTCATGGCTACTTGATTTAAACTAAAACCTGTAATATTCTTAATAATTTTTTATTTAAATAGGTGTTGTTATACATGGTTGAAAAGAGAAAAAAAAAGCTATTTAACTGTGTAAAAATTCGATATGGAGTCCATGTTAAATATGAAAGTTGGTATCAATAACTTGGAAACCGCCATTTTGAATTTAATTTTGACTTAATTTTTATCTGTATTTTATGAAACCTAGTAACTTTTATATTAAATTTTTTTTATAAATTTTATAATTACAAAGTTATTTGATATTAAAGAAAATAACGATTTTTAGTTTTTTTACAATTACTTCGGAACTATTCTAAATTTTAAAATTTTCTTAACGGAATCTGAATGGGCACCTAAAAGTGCAAAACATTACCCATTTAACCAAACTTCTATCTCCACTAATAAGAAAGATACCCATGTTAGCCCACTCAATTTGGGACACCCTGTATATATTATTTATTTTATGTTATGATTAAACCGAATTAGCAAATCTGGGTTTTAAAAGAATATCTTTTTCGCTTATCGACTACAAATTCCATTGAGAATAATATTATTTAATGTATGGTCCAAAAATATGTACCTATAGGTAGTGGTTTAAATAGTACGAAGTTTGATTTGTATTAATTATGATATTCGTAAATTGTGATAAAATGTAATCTTACATGTTTTTGTTTGATTATAAATCCCAATAAAGATATTGTTTTTTTATATAAAAGAAACCTTTTTATAAGTTAGGTACATACATATTGAAATACAAAAAAATAACTGTAGCTTATCTTTATGAAAACAATTCTATAATAGGAAAGCGAATTCAAAGTAGGTATCTCTTTATGAAATTCTACTTTGTTAGTTCTTGAACACATTTTCTCCATATTTTAAAATTGATTATTGATTGATAAAATTGTTCTTTTTTTGTCTGGCGCCCGTGTTCTTAAGAAATTGATATGCGCGATAAGGGGAGAATCAGTTGTGTACACGGTAACAAAGTGCAGTACATTTAGACATTGGAAATGGAATAAGTAAAATTCTTATTTGCGTTCTTCGTAAATTCTCTTTTTATCTTTGAACACATGGCTGTACTTTAAATATTTATGACTATGCCTACACCCACATACTTCGGAAATCTGTTACATAAATTACAATCCTATCATACCAAAATTAATAAACTAAATACGAATACAATTAAAGTTTTATTGAGTGTGGGTGCTAAATAACAAAAAAAATAATGTTATAAGATGGTTTTATTAATGATATTTATAGCGAATAATTTATTAAAATTTTTACATAATGCTTTATACATACTTAAGTACTTACGAATAAATACTTCATTTTTTTTTAAATAGATGTTCGAAAATTTAATTTATGGAGCGGTATTCGTTTAAGAATTATTTAAATAGTTTTCGCAAACTTTCTGACAAAAAACGAATAGTATGAACTTTTATACGGTACAGAGACTTTTAAAAATGAAAATCTTAGGACCATTGAATGATGCCACAAGAAATATTTTATGACTTGCAAATTATATATTAATGTTTTGCGAGGTAAAATTTATATTAGCGACAGTTAAAAAAATTGTTATACGTTAATTACATTCGTTATTTAGAAGCCATATTACATGAATTTTTTTAACGAAGGTTTAGCTTACTATATTAAAAATTGTTTTAGAGAGGTAATCTCTATAACAACGTTCGTAATATAAAAGCTTAACTCTGCTTTTACTAACATTAAGTTATGAAATTAATTTTTACATAGTTAATAATGGATTTTAATTGAATGTTAAATAAAATTAATATTTATGTTGTTGATATAAAAACTTTATTTTTTATTAATGAACAAAATTTGAAAATTATTTACTGTAATGCAGGGGTGAGCAACCTTTTTAATCAACGGGCCAATTTAAATTTTAAAATCTTTTTGCGGGCCGCACATAAAATAACACTTATTAATAATTTACAAAACTTTATTTATAATAAACATTAGAATAAAAAAATATAAAATTTAAAAAAAATAAAAATTTCTAATACAAATTTTAATACAAAATAAAATCAAACAAGAAAAGAACAGAAAAACGAATTTACTTGAAAATTGTTTCGGTTTAGTATGTACTACTACCATTTTATTATAATTAATTTTATAACAATATATTGATGGGAGAAAGTCGATAAAACAAATTCAATTTTAGAAATGCTTGACGGGCCGCATAAACGTGTCTAACGGGCCGCAAGCGGCCCGCGGGCCGCGTGTTGATCATTCCTGCTGTAATGTATTGATCATTACAGGGGCACTAAACTAAGGTGTTAAGAATATTGTTTTAATTAGTCCATAACTTTTGCTTCCCTACGCGTTATGTTGATGGTAACAATAAAAACTTGATTGAAACTTATACAGAAAAGACAAGTATGCAACTTAAAGAAAAGCTGGCACGTTACTCTCAAATGTGCACGTTATTTTAATGGAAGTATTGCTTACAGAAGTTCAGAGATATTACAAACGTTCAAACGAATGAATTATTATTTAATTTTGTATAAAAGTTTTAATTAAAAGTGTCGGGCGAGCAAAAACGGTACATCTACGATGCAATTTCAATATTCTTTAAAAAAAAACCGCTTTATGACGTACTAGTTCAGAACCTGAGGATGGTCGTTTCAATCTGTGAACTGGGAACTGAATAGCTATCTCCTTATTTACATAACTTTTATTATATTTTTATTGATTCTTATTCAAAATTGGTTCCAAGTATTCTAAGAGTAAATTACTTTATGGAGTTGCGCCGTTGTATTTCCCCGAAGCATTTAAAATGTCCCCAGTTAGTCATGAACATCAAAGGACTGTGAATGTTGTTGAAGCGGTGGACCAATAGAGCATGAACATTCTTTTTTAGATGGGTATTTAATAACTCGGGGAGCTTTTTCTAACTTCGTTACTTTGTCGGCTGAGATTTGCACCCATTAATATTGCCCGTATTAATTAATGTCCTAAAAAGTACACCATTATAAGGTCACCTGTAGTGGAAACTTTTTTTATCAATGCACGTGAGTAGTCTCAATATATTTTACAAGGTTAAAAAGTATGTAAGCGTTATAATCCTAGCATAATTTTGAATTAAATTAAGTTAGGGAAAATGAAACCTTATTGGTTTTTCATATCCTTGCTCTACAAGATTATAAAGTTTATGTCAATTGGATTACATGTAATTTTATTGACCTCTTGAAATGACTATGTCTGTATATTATTACTTTGACCTTAATATGTTTAGCTACAATTTTGAGTTATAGTTATTATTGTATCCAAACTAGTTTATTTTTTAAATTCAGAAAATTGATATTTTATTATGCGGAAAACTGCAATCCATTTAAATGTTAATGTTGAATTTTTTGTCAAAATTGGTTATATTTATATAAACAGTTGCACTCGAAATTTAGTATACACCTTAATGAAAAATACATTTATTGCGAATAATGTGGGGATGCATGGTTAGGGAAGTCCTACATTCAAAAATTGATAAAGATGATAAAAGGCCGAAGAAGAAGAAGAATGGTTGCAAATGGGAGAGATCCTTTAAAATCTATTTTTTCTGCTATGGAGAAGATACAATATTTACAAGTATTAAAAAGTGACTTGCAAACTGGAGTTATCGCTTTTATTTTATTTCCAACACTAACAAAAATGATAAGACTGAAACAAGGAAAAATTTTTATTATAGTAAATGTATAGTTTTGGTAATTACTTATAACATTGTATTTACACCAATCTAAACACCTATAATTTGCCATGGCGTGAAAGAGTCCGCAGTTTATTGATGTTTACCGCCACTTTGAATCAGCAAATATAAACAGCTCTTTTGTGCATGGTTTGTAGTAAATTAAATTTGATCCTTCAGAGTACAAATAATTAAACAATTCACGCTATTTCTATAGAATGCTGTTGATATCAGATATTATCTAAACAATTATATAAATAATAATAAAATTCAATATCTTAAATAAGTATTTGAGAGTATTATAAAAAATTTCTTGAAAATACTGGCGACGAATATACAGTGGGTAAAAAAGTATTTGCACACCATATAATGTTTAATAAAATGCTAATAAACTGTAGTAAATCATTTTGAAAGTTTTACCAATTTATTTGTTATTGATAATAATAAATATTTTTTAGTATTAAAAATTTTTAAATACAATTATCTAAAAATGGTTTTAAAAAACTCTTTTATCTCGAGTCAAAAAAGTATTTGCACACAACTGTTCGTCTTGGTAGTAAGTTTTATGCAGGTCATAAAGTGTTATAACTCTATTAGACACATGGATATGTAAGTACACAGATACCTGCGTCATTCCTAGTTCGCTATAATAATTGTAGTCGCGATGTCTCGTAGAAAAAGTGAGTTACCCGTAAGCGTGCGCGTTTAAATTATTTTATTACGTTCAAAAGACAAAAGTTACAAAACAATAGGTAAAATTTTAGATTTAAACTATTCAACAGTCCGTTATGTAATAAAAAGTACGAGAAATTGGTTCAATTGAAAACAAAGCTAGATCAGGACGACCAATGATTCTAACCACAAGAGAGCGCAGAAAATTCTTAAAGACGTATCACAGAATCCATTTCAACGTGCTCAAAGTGTAGCCGACAGCATCGCTACAATGTCTCACAAATCTGTTAGTGCACAAACCATAAGAAATGTTTTGCACAGCCCATAAATATACGGAATATGGCCCAAACGGAAACCGTCTATAAACGAAATAAATCGTCCAAAGCGCTTGCATTTCGCAAAACGATATGTAAACAAACCTATGGAATTTTGAAATAACGTTATCTTTGCCGACAAATCAAAATTTCATATTTTCGCTTTAAATGAAAAAAGTTTTGTATGGCGTAAACCAAACACGGAACTGAATATTACAAATGTGTAGCCTACCATCAAACACGGGGATGGAAACGTAATGCTGTGGAGCTGCATAACATATGGTGGTGTTGGAAATTTGGCATTTCTTGAAGATAGGATGAATGACGTGTTGCGGGGTGTTTTATTGATCAGTGTAACGAAGTTGGGCATTGCTGAGACATTTTGGTTTCAACAAGACAATGAACCAAAACATACAGCAAGGAAGACTCAGTAATGGTTACTATATAATGTGCCTCGACGACTTGTTACGCCCCCTCAATTAGCGAATTCAAATCCGATTAAGAATTTATGGCATATTTTGGATTTGCAAATTCGAAAAAAGAAAATTCAAGATAAGAGAATACTAAAATCGTCATTACCGGAGAATCGCCTAAAATCTTTGTTTCTATCACAAACAAACTTGTGGAATCGATTCCTAGAAGACTGAAGGCAGTTATTGATGCAAATGGTCTGCTTACTAAATATTAAACTTCTTATTTTCTGCATTAACAGTTACTTTTTGAATAATTAATCTAGCGTGCAAATACTTTTTTTGCTTTAGTTTTTGTATCTTTATTTTTTTATTGTTTGTATATTCATTTTCTTAAAAGTTTGTTAATATAAATTAATTTTCTTATTCATAAAGATTATTTTGACATGTTTTCGAAAACAGGTTTTCTATTGTTTGTCAAATAATTTAAGAAACTGGGGGTGTGCAAATACTTTATTTACCCACTGTAAATGTACACGAGCAACAAGGCAATATTATAACATTTGAAAAACAAGTTTATGCCTATTAATTTGGTGGTTGGCATAAATTTAGGTAAAGTAAAACGGAGTAAGTGCACGATCTAATATTGCTTGTTAAACTTTTAGACATTTATCAGATCTGAACAGTTTTTAATTTAAAATTATTGATGTTGTTCTTGGTTCTGCAGTCTACGATTAATGTCTTGAATTTTTATTTACAGGAAACAAATCAATAACTTTTATTAACTGCGTCAAAAATATTTAAAATTGCACTTGTCTTGAGGGTTGGGGTATAAGTGCATATTTTAGAACAGTTTTAAAATTTTAAATCAAATAAAAAATTAGGTAGTTGTATGATTTTGTTGTTTTTACAAATTGATTTCGATACTGTAATTTCTAAATTATTTAAATAATTATCGTAGTTCTCATTGTCAGTAGAAAACCGCCCCACTCTATTTTTATAAATGTTACAGGAGAGCTAACAAACATTTTACGAATAGAAACATGATAAATCTAAAAGAAAAAAATATGTAGTAGGTATTATTTAAAATATGCTTATTATTCGGTACTTATATAAAAATATTTTCTTACTGATATTTTAAAAGTAAATAGGAGTTAGGATATGTAGTTGATCTTGACTGATCTGCAGTTCTGGACTGCAGGCGAAATGTAAGTGAATGGATACCTTTAGTAACAACATGATCACCTACTTTTGCCCTGTCCGTATTCAAGAAAAAAAAATTGTTTTATTAAACGATATAAAATCTTTAAAAGTTATGTTTTCTACAGTAGAATCCCGGTTATCCGGAAACATATGTTGCAGTTCTAATTGCTCATGTGTAAACATTTTAAACGCGCAACAAGTTGCGCTAAGCTTAGTCCCGCCTCGTAATTTTATATAACATTTTTGGGTTACTTGCGAATTCTTATTTGAAAGAACAAATATACATCCAAAGAAAGCAAAGTTTGCATATACAACACATGCGTAAGACCGGTGCTAACGTACACTGCTCGTAAAAGGAAATGGACAATTTTCGGAGCATTAACTTTCCATGTTAAACTCGCATGTCAATTTTCTTTTGACGAGCACTGTACTTAGAAGAGACCCGGGCGGAAACCTCAAAAATAAAAACACGCATAGGACTACAGAGATGAAAACATTAAGAACAATTAAGGGAGTAAGCTTAAGGGATCAATTGAGAAGTACACAAATAAAAGAGGAGCTAAAAATACAAGATATAGTAAGATTTACAAGGGAGAGACTAGAGGAATCATGTGGACAAAATGAATGAAGACCGCTGCGCGAAATAGGCAAATGATGAAAGATACAATACAAGAAGACCCTCTGGTCGACCACCAAAATAATGGTACAAGAGTTGAACTTTCGCAAAAGGTTTGAAAAACAGGAAAAAACAAGACATAATCTTTAATAAAAGAAGAAGAAGATATTTGATTTTCCAAATGACTTGTGTGTATTCCAATAATAACAGTCTGATTAAATGTTAAATTTTCTTTGATTTGACTACATGATTGTAATTGATCCGGTTAATCGGAATTCTACTGTCCTAAAATTGCCATAAAAGCATAGCCGGTTATTTCTTTTTGTTATTTTATGAATATTTATACCCAAAATGAAAGCAATAAACTACAATAATTCAAGTAATTGTTATTTGGAGAATATTTTCTTTTTGTGAAGTATTACGCGCATACCAAGTTCAAGGGATGTGAATCATGATAATTTTTTTACAGAAAATACAAAAAAATATTGTTTCAAAAATGTGGAGTTAGGCAGCTTTCTACTGAGAATGACGATATATAAAAATGACAATTTTAACAAGAGACGAAGTAGCATTTAATTCTCACAAGATGCGACTTATTAATTTTAGTTATTTAAAAATTCTCTGTATTAAATATTTATGCATTTAAAAAATATTGAATTGGTGCAAACGTATTAAATTATCTAAGAGGTTAGAAACAGAGAGAAAATATTTCTCTAATATTTTATTTTAAGGATTAGAAACGCAAATTACCGAAAGAGAAAAATATATGTTATTTAAGAAACACTTAATTTAGTTCAATAAATGCAAACACATTAAAAAGCTATGCCCACTTCTGATTTATGAGTGCAATATTTTGGTAAAGTGCGAACAAATCGTTAAATTGTAATGAAATCGAAATATAGGTATTTAAATCAGTAATAAATATGTCTAAAACAAATTTTGAACACACAGCTATTTTCGAATATTTAAGCCATATCAATTTTAAGAAATGGAATCATTTTTAATAAAAAGTACTTTGAATAAATAGGGCGTTTTTTTCACTGCTAAAGACTAGCAAAAAATGCGATATTCCAAGATTCTGGACATTTTAAGCTACTCCATGAACTGCTGATAAGCAGGAACTCCCTACCTTGCTATTTTGAATTTATAAAACAAATAATAAACATATTCTGAATGTACTTACAACCGTACAAAAAAAATATAAGGATGAATAAGGATTGTAACAAAATGTATTGTTTATTTTTTAGAAAAAAACGAATAAGTAGTTTTTTTTGCAAATCATGGTATAAATAGAATAATCTTGAGACAACACAGACTGCTTTTTCTATTACGTAACTCAGTTGTGAAAAGCTTTTTACGTAATCACATCTACTAAAAATTATTGACATGGCACATTTTTCCACAAATAAAAAAATATTTAAAATACGTGTCTAATCACAGAATGATTACATATTCTAATAATTTTAGGGAATCCCAAAATATGTAATTTTACAAAATTTCAATGCATAGAATATCCCAAACTTATCTAACGTAATATTTGCAAGGAAATGAATGACTTATGGTCTTTTAAAAATTGGGCAGCGCTGCTCTAACAGTAAGACTCATGCACACATGTTAATCCCATAGGATTTCTATAAATTATAAAAACTAAGAGAATGTACGCCTGATTTTTTACAAAATCAAATCGAACAACTACCTATACCAGTCTTTCCTATTTGAAATTTAAATTAAAACAAAATAAGTAGGTAGTAGTTATTTTGGATATTTTTTATCAAGCTTCTTTTCACTCTCGGTCAATTATGCCAGGGTTTTGCCACAGTTAGACACATTTTCTAGATTTTTGGTTCATAAAAATATATTTTATATTATTTTATTGATATCAGTATCTGTTTTTATGAGTTTATTAGCTATTAACTAATAGTCTTTACTATAGGGAAACTATAAATATAAAATTTTTGGTTTTATAACTCGTCAAGCTATAAACAACTTGTCTTTTTTAAGTTGTTTGGGTTTTAAACACCTACTTATAATCCCCTTATTACTTGAAAATTGTTTTAGTCAACGCGTGTGTTTTATTATGGTATTACTTAAGTTAAATTGTTACTAAAACAAGATTTAAAGTGTTATAATGTTATAATCTTATACCTATATATTCTTTAATTGTATTATTAAAGTTGATATGCATTTAATCGGTTATTGACTCTCTCTATAAATTTTGTTTAATATTGTGAATATTAATTGTTTCGCGTTAAGTATCGTGTTTTTTTCTCAAAGAACCTTCGTGACATTACCCAGGTTGAACTGTACCTACCTTAATGCGTGCTTATTATTATAACAGATTATCTTACCGTTTGTTTAAACACATAAATTTAAACAACCAACAAGATAATACCTATGTGGAATTTTTGATAAGATAAGTAATTGTAAAATATGGCATTTCTACAAGTTACTGTATTAGTTAGGTATTAAAGTGCGGCAATCAGATTTTGTATCGAGCTCTTGATATTTTAATGGTCCCTGTAACATGTCTTTATTGCGAATTCGTAGGCGATCACGAATTTCCAAATCTTCCCGAAACCTATCCGTCGAAGATACCCAATTTACGAGTGTCGGTGGAATTAAAAGTACGAGTGAAGTGAATGTTGCTAAAGTTAGCTCACATGATATTAAAACTGATAATAACGAAAATGGAATATCGCAATTAAGTGACGACGATGTTACTACTAAAACTATAAATAATGAACTTAAAAACAATATTCACGAAAACAGTGATGATGAAGAGGATAGCGATGATGAGTATGATGAGGACAATGATGATTACGAAGGTAGTTATTATTTTAAACGCTCTTTCTATTTTATTATTTATGACGTTGAGAATGACAAGAAAAACAGGAAAGTTTAAGAGTTATTACTTTTTCAATAATCGATTATTCGATATTGACAAATTTGAATCATTTTTCTGGCGTAATAAAAGTGTATTTTATCTCACATAAAAATAGACTCACATGCTTCTCATATTTTGTGCAAATATAATCTCAAGGCTTTCATTTTGTATGATTATGAACATTCTCAAAGAAACTGGAAGTACCGTATTAGCTCGAATATAAGACGGCCCCTGAATAGAAGACGAATCACTTTTTATTCTGAAATTATCAGAAAAATTCAAATTTTATAGGAATAGAAACATACGAGTTTTCGAAAAAAAGTCATTGTATTGATTGATTTATAAAAAAGTACAATTAAAACAAATACATGTTAGATAAAATATAAACTAATTTGGAACTATGAACAATCTCTTGATATGTCATTGAACTTATTTTTCACTGTAATAAAATGAACCTTACCAATGTTCTAATCGTTTGTGTTTGGTTTATTTTATCTGTCTTAGATTTGGGTCTTTAAATGTTCTTAAGAAAATTTATTAGCTCAACAAAGGTGTGTCAAGCAAAAACTAAACGATTTTTTTATGAATCGTTTAGTTGACGTTAATACCATTGTCTATTACCTTGAAAACAGTTTAAAGTTATCTCTAAAATCTTCTTTGAAACAGAAAATTTAATGTCACGTTTGTTTGTTTTATTGGAAGTGCTTAAACGTAGCTACGAAGAGTTTTAAGCTTTAGCTATTTAGATAGAAATTTCTTTGTGTTATATATTATTTAAACTTAAAGGTCGGTTGTTGCTGAAATAAAGTCCACGACTAGGTTAGCTAGGGTAGCTCTGAGTTGTTAGATAATTAATCTAATAGTACAGAACAATCAAAGGCGAAATAAAACAAGTTTGACCAAATTAACGTTGAAGCTTCTGTGTTAATTAATTGGATTTAACATTTCTAAGAGTTTTTTTTTTCTATTATACAGGTATTACAGTTAATAATAGCTACTGCAATGTATTGCGATTAATTAATAATTTTATACTGCGAAGCTCATTAGTAGTTAAAATGAAAATGAACAAGAATTATAAATATTTAAATCTTGAGATAAATCCGGATCTTAATTATACAATTATAGAAGGAAAACTACCCTACATTTTTCTCGTTCTTGTTGAAAAGTATAAATATTCACGTTGATGTTTACCGGTTTTTTTTTCTTTTTTTATGTACTTATACTGTAGAAATTATGGTTATTATCGAGAAATATGTAACTACAAACAATATTTTAATCACTCAAAAAAACTATTAATTTTAAAAGAATATGCGTTTGAGAAATACGTCTTAATACCTTATTTTACTAAAAACACAGATGTTTTATTAGTGGATAATATTTACAATCCAGTTCAAACACCGCTATTCAACATCAGGATCCGCGCGTGATAAAAAAACGTCCCCCGACTGGCCCAAGTGCCTAAAGTTATACAAAAACACGCACTGGGTTATCTTTATCCGGAGACTAAAATATGTATTATAACATCTAAACTAATAAAAATTTCAAAAAAAGTACATGTATAAAAGTGTCTTTAATTTATTCAATCTATGCAATTCCATAAATATAAATTTTGTATTACTTTCGGTCTAACCGGAAACGGTGTCACCTTTCTTATCTTAAATAGAAAGGTATTTTTTTTTTGAAATTATTTATTAATCAACTGGTAACTTGTTATACATTTTTGGAAAGCACTCGATGAGCTTTATTCAATTATAAAAAAAAATAAATACCCTTATGCTTAAGATAAGGAAGTTGACACCGTTTTCGGTTAAACTGGAAGCAATACAAAATTTCTAATTATGCCATTGCATAGATCGACTAAATTAAAAACACTTTTATACTTGTACTTTTTTGAAATTTCTATTAGTTTAAGAGTTATAAGCTTGTGGCACTTTACTGAAACACTACATTTCGAAATAAAAATTGTTTCCTTTTAATTTTTTTTTTTTTTCATAAAATGGTCTCCTGTTAGACATTTTTGTTTGGCCATATGTATTTAGAATCTCAAAAAACTAGCTATATGATGAAAGGTTCCTTTAAAGTGTTAATGATCTTCAAATATTGCAAATTAAACAAAATCTGTGATTCAGAATTTTAAATCTTTTCTTGATAGTCAATTTAGTTTTTTAAACTACTTATAGAGTTACCAAAAACGGCACTACATATTAAAAAAATTAAAAAAATTCTTACAACTCTAGTGATATGCATCAAATTTCATGTGTAATTAGTGCATTACTCAATATCATTATAGGTACATATCATCCGAGTTTATCGAGTCTACCTTTCATTTCTAATGAAATGGGTTCTCTTTAATACATTTATAGATGCGTGTTGTAGCTACTTAAATGAAGACAAAATATGTCGTACTTAAAGAAATCTTAAGTAAGCTTATTGTTCGATGGTTCTCTATTATTTGTCAAATGCACTTGAGCTAAATTAACAGTTTTCATTTTAACGCTTATTTTATACACAAGCGGAATACCAATAAGAAATGTGGTTCCGTTATTATTTGGCGAAGCTTAGCAAATAAAGCAAAACCTACAAGTATTTAATCTGGAAAACGTCAATATCCGTTTTTAGAACTTTCATTTCCGTAAAGAAAAGAGTAATATATTTAAAGAAATATTATCGAGAAAATTCTCATAAATAGTTAAAAGTAATGATAAAATATGCATCGGAGTGAGTTTTGCTAAATTATTTTTTCAAGTGCTTAACATAAAACAACAATTTATTGACTAGTGGAATGAATGTTCTAATTAGCAATTTATAAGAATTTTTTTTTGTACAATCAAATTTTAAGCAATTATGAAGATGAGGCAACAAAAATAATTCATATTTTTATAACCACTACCACCTCTCAGTTTAGCAGCGATGTATTTAACTTCGTGTCCTGTTAACAAATAAATTTATAAAGAAATACATTGCATGTTTTAATTACTAGCAAATTCTGGTATATTGCGCACTCGACACAAATTAACATTATACAAACCTTCCAGCACCACGTGCTGAGAAGCATTGTAAGTGCGCCCCGGTATGTTAAAAACAATGATATCCACCGGGGCTTCGATTTATAAATTGTACCAAATCAGCCTTTCCCAACCTTTTTCAACATCGGAACTCGAGATTATAATATGATTGCCAAGGACCCCTTAATAAAACGAAAGCATAAATAGAGGAGTAATTTTTACTTTTACATTTTTTTTTCCGCGGATCCCAGATTAAGAAACCCTTGTACTAAAACAACATTGCCCAAAACCAAAAGACCAAGCTACACCAGTATAACGATATGGAGGTTCTGCAACTCATTGATAATGCCGAAATAGAGAGAAGTGCCAAAAGAAGAAACCGTTAGAGTTAACCCTTGTAGATATGGTGATGGTAAACGTGGTATTTGTTGTCATAACAGTAGCTATCACAATCAATGTCAACGTATAAATGACTTCATAGTCTTTTTTTTTTATATTTTTTACTTAAAAATGACCAAACTTTGATCAACTAACTGAAGTTAATCATGATCAAATCAAAGCCATAATTGAAACTGATCGTCATATAACTGTAATAGAGATTGTAGAGACGTTAAGCGTATCACAGACATCAATCGAAAATCATTCCAAATGTGTTGGATCTGTTAAGAAGCTCGATAATTGAGTTTCACATGAATTGAGAGACTCATTTAACACATTGATTGAGTATTTGTAATATGAGTGTCAAACACAAGGAAATCGATTTTTTTTTAAAACGAATCATCACTCGTGATGTAAAATGGGCTGTTTACAATAACATTAATCGAAAACGATCATGTTTCAATCGTGCTGAATAACCATGAGCCACATCAAGAGCTGAATTGCATCAAGAAAAGATCATAATTTCAGTATGGTGGAATTATCAAGATGTTATGAATTTAGAGCTGCTTCCAAAGAACCAAAGGATCAATTCAGATGTTTACTGTCAAATGCTGATGAAATTGGAGCAAGTAATCAAAGCTAAACGACCAAAATTAAGAAATTGTAAAGTCATTATGTTTCACCATGACAATTCTAGACGTCACACATTTTTAGTAACTTATATATATATATATTTCGGGATACACTCTGTGTTTACAATGTGTTTACAATGATAACACCCTGCATGTACACTAAGTATATTCTACAGCTAACGCTATCTACCCGATTCCCGCACGCCAAGCCTCCCTGTCCCACGCCTGATCCTCTTCTAGATCTCTTTTTGCCATTGCCTGCCTGATTCCCTCGTTCCAGGAGCGTCGTGGCCTCCCTCGCTTTCTTCTTCCTGCTGGCTGCCACTGGAATATCTTCTTGGGTAGCCTCTCCTCTGACATTCTCAGTAAATGCCCGAACCACTTTAGGCTCCGTTTTTCCACTCTGTCGATTATTGTTTCGCTGGCTTCCATTCGGTTTCGTATTTCTATATTAGCGACATGTTCCATTCTGGATACTCTGGCACTCCTGCGCAGGTAATCCATTTCAACGGTTGTCAGTTTCCTTTTTATATCAGCATTCATGCTCCACACTTCACAACCGTATGACAGCACTGATTCAACCATTGTTTGTCCTATTCGTTTCTTGTTTTTATTGATATTTTTTTATCCCACCAAAGGGGTTTAACGCTCAATAATTTTTCTGCTTTGTTGGATTCTATTTTTTATTTCGAACGTTCCTAAACCGTCTTTATTTATTTGCGCACCCAGGTATTTGAAATTGTCCACTTGCTTTACTTGCACCACATCGTTTATCAGTACCTCAAATTTAGCTTCCGAATTGGCTACTAAGTACTCAGTTTTTTGTAGACTGACTTGTAATCCCCATTTATTATATTCATTGTATAATCTCTTTATCATGAATTCAAGATCATACGCATCCTGAGCTAGCACCACCTGGTCATCCGCAAAACTTACTGTGAACAATTGCTCGTTGTTTATAGGAATACCCATTCCCCTGCAATGCCTCTTCCAGTTCTGAAGAGTTACTTCTACATAGATGTTAAACAATAACGGAGACAGGCTACAACCTTGTCTGAGTCCTTTATTCGTATATAGAGGACTGGAGAGTTGTCTTCCCATTTTTACGTATGAGATATTTTCTTCATATAATTCTTTTATAATTTTGATCAGCTGGGTACTAGTCTTCATGTGTTGTAGTGCTTCCCAAAGTTTACATCGCGGCACTGAATCATACGTCTTTTCCAAATCAATAAAGATCATATGAACTTCTTCTCCCCTTGAAATTTTCTTTTCCACCACTTGCTGTAGTATAAATAGATTATCTACACATGATCTACCGGGGATGAATCCACTCTGCTCTTCACCAATTTGTTCGCCAATGTCCTTTCTTAGTCTATTCTGTAGTATCCTCCCAAACAATCTACTAAATGTGCCGGTAATACTTAGTCCTCTGTAGTGTCCTGGATCTTTTCTATTTCCTTTTTTAAATACGGACACAATATATGATGTTTTCCATTGTTTGGGGATTTGGTTCTTCTTCCAACAGGCTTCCATTAAATGTGCCATTCTTTCCCACAGTGTTTCTCCTCCATACTTAAGCAATTCTACGGAAACGCCCCCTGGGCCAGGAGATCGTCCATTTTCATTTGCATCACATTAGTTTTATTTCTTCTGTTGTAATTTTAGCTCTGTCCTTATTATATTCTTCCTGGTCTAGTTGTATATTTTCTAAATATTCTGGTCGCGTCTCCGTCAACAAGTCTTCATAATACTTCTTCCATTCATCTGTCGTAATAGGGTTCTTAACCACCATGTTGTTATTGTTTACTTTCATTGTTTTTATGCTTTTCCATACTTCAGTGGACCTTGCACCGCCAATCAAACATTCAATTTGGTTACATTTCTGTTCCCAAAATTTATTCTTTTCCTCTTTTATTGTTCTTCTGACTTCTCTGTTCTTATTTTTGTATTCTTCTCTATTTTCATTTGTTCTACTATTCATCCATTTGTGATATAGTTTGTTTTTTTCATAAATCAATACTTGTATGTCTTCAGTAAACCATATCGGTTGTTGTCTTTTTTTGGTTTTGTCCTTTTCACCCAACGCCTCCATTGCTGCTTTCTGTATAGCTCTCATTATGGACTGGTTTTCATCTTCAATATTGTCGACTACTCCTACTTTCCTTAATTTTTCTTGTAATCGATTTTCATACAGTTGTCTACAACTCTCTTGCTGTAGTAGATATAATTTGTACTGTTTCTCTGTAGTACATGTAGTTGTTTCACATTGTTCATCACACGTTGTTTTCTTACCCATCAATTTTGGTAAGGCCATACTAGTCTGGCCACTAATAGATAGTGATCCGAGCCACAGTTAGCGCTTCTCCTAACGCAGCAATCATATGTTTTAAATTTTGAATTTTGTTTGATAATGCAATAGTCGATAATTGATTTTTGTTTTAGGGACGGCCTTTCCCATGTATACCTGTGTATGTTTTTGTGATCGAAATAAGTATTTACTATTCTGAGGTTATTTTGTTTGCAACATTCTATAAGCATCTCGCCAGATTCGTTTATAGTCATCTCTCCATACTGGCCTACTACTTCATCATCTACCCTGGATCCAACCCTTGCATTAAAGTCACCGGCGATTATGAGATCTTTATTCCCTTTAACCTTCTCTATGGTTTCGGAGAATTTCTGGTAGAATTTCTCCTTGTCTACTAAATTATAATCGTCTGTTGGTCCGTATATTCCAATTATATTTGTCTCATATCCATATACTGATATAGTTAATAGTATTATTCTTTCTGAAACGCTGTTAAAGTTTTTTATATATTTTTTGAGATCTTTTTTTACCAGTATCGACACTCCCGCTTTAGCTCGCTGTGATTTGTTTACTCCAGACCAAATACAGTAGCGCCCAAAAGTGAGTGCCTAAATGATTTTTCGAGAAGAACTTTATAAATTATGGGCCATTTTACTTCATTTTTGAGTATGTTATACAGTTTTGTATGAGAAAAAGAATTATTATGTTTAAAACGTGATAAACAAAAATTTACGGAAGTTAAACGAGCTCAGACTTATTTGTGTAAAAAACGCATTTTTCAGAACAGAACACTAAGAACGATTTAATGAAAAATAACTGTATAACAATACACTAAAACAATTTTATAATCATAAAATGCCTAATACTTAGTTGGGAAACCACGAGATTTTATAACTGCCTGACAGCGAGATGGCATTGAATCAATAAGATTTTCAAAGACTGAATCAGGCATTGCATTCCATTCCTTGTCCAATTCGGCAAATTTTTCATCTTTATTCTTAATGTTTTTGTTTCGACAACGTCTTGCCAGCTCTTTCCACAAGTGTTCTATCGGGTTGAGGTCGGGAGATTGACTGGGCCACTGAAGAATCCTGATTTGTTGCTGCTGCAATGAAGTCTTGACAATCGAGGAGGTGTGCTTAGGATCGTTATCCTGTTGTAGAATCCATCTAGGAGGCATATTTGTATGGGCCCATGGTAAGACGACATTAGTCAGCATATCTTTGTAACTTTGTCCAGTCATTATTCCGTTAATTTTAATGATGGGGCTCATGCCATTACGAGAGAAGGCTCCATAAACCATAACTGATCCACCTCCATGTTTTACTGTCGGTTTTATGTATTTTGAATTGTATCTTTCTCCAGGAGGACGTCTTATGTATTGTATTCCGTCGCTTCCAAATAGATTGAACTTAGATTCATCTGTGAAAAGTACTTGACTCCACTCAGCTGCTGTCCAATGCAAGTGCCGCTTTGCAAAATCTACGCGATCCTTTCGATTCTTGAGTTTGATGAAAGGTTTTTTAGCTGGACATCTGCCATTCAAACCAGCATCACTCAATCTTCTGGAAACTGTCATTCGACTAATATTTAGACCTTCACTTTGATTGAATTCTGCTGCCAGATCCACAGCTGAGAGATACAATGGTGTATCAACAAAAAAAAAAGTTATAATGTTTACTAAGATTTTATATCAAATATTTAACTAAAATTTATTAATTTTATACATTATTAGTCAATACAATAATATTAATATTTATAAATAAGATGTTATAAATATTTATGAATTTTTAGCGATAATTTATTTAAATATTTTTACAAATTTTACATAAATTTTAAATAACGAATTCAGAACTTTTAAAATGAAAATCTATAATTATGATTCTTAAGAATATTTAATGTTGCAAATTTTGACAAAAATTATTGGAGTAATTTTATACGGTACAAATTTTAAAATAGAATTTAGATTACATTTTATGTTCAGCAAACATGAATTTTTACTGAATTAACTTATTAATTAAAATGTTTTAGGTAATTTAAAAATGTAAGATAACTCTTTACAATTAATATAAAATTAATTTTTTCAACATTAAGTTATATTAATTTAATAATTAAATAATGTTTAATTAAATTTAATTAAAAATTATTTATGTTGTTACTTTAAATGTAATTAATGAAATTAATTTATCACATGTTAATTAATTGGCAATTTATTAATAAAATTATAAATATATTAGATAAAATTTCTATAAATTATACATATAAAATAATTTAAAACTAATTTAAAACTTTTAGAATACAACATTAAATTAAAAATATTAAAATTTTAAATAATAATTTATAAATAAATAAAATGTAAGCAAACGAATTATTGAAAATTGTAGTATAATTATTTATATAATTAATTATAAAAATTATAAATTTATAATAAACAATAACTTGAAAAATTGATACAAATAAATCAATTAAAGAGTGCGAAGCTATACTTAGTTATTAGGAGTATCTGCTAAAATCATTGATATAAACAGTGCTAAGATGACATTAGAATTAACAAGTTATTAGATATGTTCTAAATTTATTATAGGCGACTAACGGGTAATACTGTGAATTATCATAATTGCTTAATAACGTATAAGATGTAAAAATAGTGAAACTTAAAGATCTTAATTGACAATAACTGAACTTATGAATCATAACTATTAAATGCTTATAAGAAGTTAATATTTAATTTAAAAATTGACTTTATTCAAATTGTAGCAAGTTATTAAACGTTCAAGATTGAAGTATAACGTTACATAGAGTAACATTATATTTAAAAGCTGAGCGATAGCTTTACAACTGTACTATCGTGAATGCTGAATCTCTTAATTTACTGACTTATAATTCGATCTGGTAATTTTAATCTGCAACTGGTAACTATATTATATTCGTTATATGGAGCTATTAGTATTGAAGTATTAATGTCCATTGTTATATATACAAGTATTTTATGTGTTGGCGTTGATCCAAAGACATTTTATGTACATTAATTATTAACTGGAGTTATCTGTTGACATTTACTAAGATTAATGCATATCATAAATTGCGTATATTGAGTCTAAAGTCTAATTAATAGATGAATTTTTATAATGCTACTATGAATTATTTCACTGAGTGTATATTGACGTTTAAATTAGCTAATTATTAATTTAATAATTAATTAAAATGACCTATGTATTGAAATAATGTGCAGTGGTAAGTTTCATAATTCAATGGTATATAATGCTTTAACCTAGATGTATGCAATATTGATTATAATTGACCATTATTATTTGTTATAATTAGAAATTGATATTAGTGATTAATCTTGCATTAATGTTTAATGTTTTCCTAAATATGATAATTACATTTATAATTATTCTTGAATTATATATATTAATGTATATGTTGAATTATTCGTAAATATATTATATTATGCACCAATAGTTCTATTGTACAGATTCATTAAAATTGATATTCTGCATTATGAGATATCAAATCTTAAGTATGTAAGATTGAAATGATTTCGTCAAAATTGAAATTTATTTAACATCAGTGATAAATTATATTAAACTTAATAATAATATTATTATGTTATAATTTGACATATGATTCACATTGAAAAATTAATTGCAAATAAATGTGAAGTAAACATGTATTGAACACCATTAAAAATCTTTGCATGTTGGTAGCTAGATAATATTTAATATTAGATTGAAAATATTACACTTTTATTTTTTTAAATAAATTTGAAAAAAGAAAATAAAAAAAATTTTATTACTTGTTAGTAATTAATTTTTTTCATAAAATTATGTCTGAAGGATTAATATCTTTTGATATAGGCCATTTACTAATTTAGTTTTATTACATTTTATTATCGGAAAGATGTTTAGATTAAAATTATATTGAAGTCTGAAAACTAATTGAAATTGAGAAGGACAATCGTTCTGCATTGCAATTTCTGTTTTCCCGTCAGTAACACAAACTAGCATGTCCTTCACATTTCAAAGGGTGTTGAAATCTCCATGGAGAAATAGCACTTCAAAAGTAAAAGTTTGAATGGCTCAAGTTCTGTTTGACATTTTATGAATAATTTCAAAGGAATTACAATGCTTTATTTTTTACACTTTTTAAGAAAATAATAAATAAGAGCTTTGATGTCTGTAGATGTTTTTACGATTTCTTTTCTTTCGTGGCATCAGCTCATATCTTAGGATTTTTTCACTGTACAATGTATTTGTATTCAGCAAATCTATAAATCCTAGTGTATATAAGTAGTTGAACGTAAAATGTATAAATGGAAAATACGAAAAAAATAATTTTAAAACTAAATTAATTAATTACTGCACCGAATCTCATGGCAATCAAATGGGAAATCTGTTGGTCGTTTATAACAACAATTTTATTAACTCAAAAACTGTAATATTTACTCACTATTGTATATTTTTTTTTTTAAAGGTTCTTGTACCTTGCAATGATTCACGAAACGCGCATTCGCGCGCTTCTCAATTTCTCGTTTCGGCAACTCCTACTAACAGTTGACCAATAAAGTAGTCAAAGATTCTATTTTCTTAATGCCATCTATTTATCATAAGCGCGCAATTCAATTTTCATTGAATTGAGTTATGTACTTGTAACAACTCTAAATTAATAATTATAGTTTGTTGAAATAACTATATAAATGTTCTTAGTCATAGAGAAAATTATTTTATTAATATGCGTACTTATAATACATTTTGGAGTAGAAATAAAGACACGGTTTTCCTGAAAAATGTTGGTATTTCTGACAAAATTGACAGAATTATTGTTGGATTTTATAACTTGCAAGTATCGTTGTTTATCTAAAATTACCGTAACATAATATTAATAAATTTTATTTAAAATTGATCTCTTAAATATTAATATGTGTGAAGATAAAGTAATTCTTTAATAAAACAAAATAATACATACCTTATACTTTCAAAATCAACTTTCTAGGTTAAACTCAAAATACAGCTGTATTTCACTGACTTACAATATCCGAGCCATAAAATCGATAAAACTTTCGTTGACGCGCATAAATTCAAAATTGTTTCTTCCCAGGGTACAAGTACCTTTTTAAATTGTCTATTTTACGGGGTGTTGTTTTGTGCATTTTATTGAAATTCAGTTCTAATACGGTTGATTAACAAATAAATACCTTCGATGTAATTAAATTTAATTAAATCTGTATTTTTAACATTTATTGTTGATAGAAAATGCAACTCAAACGAATAGTGATAAATTACCAAATTTTAAATGATGTTTTTAATATGCTTTCTCGTTAATAAAATGTTTTTGAAGACGTCTGGTTGACCATTTTTTACTTCTTCCACAAGTTGGAATTTTACTGAATTTTAATGAAACATCCTTCTGAAATGACACCACCTTAAGGAAAATCTCAATATAACTTTTTATTAATGGAGATTTAATTATTTTTATTGCATATGTCCTGCAGTTAGATATAGGCTTTAGATTGGTGAAATAAGGTAATATAAATTTCATAGATCTTGAACCTGGTGTTCAAAAATATAGACCACAACGAGTGGGGTTATAACCCATATATATTATATACCCAAGTTGTGAGGCAATGGCGCCATAGGAATGCGTTGCTACACTAATCCTAGAAAAAAACTACAGTTATACAAATTGTAATTAGGATTTTATTATAGCCCTGCAAAGATCACAAACATAGTTGTCAGGTTTTTATGTAAGAATTTATTTAGAACTGTGAAGGATTGGGGTAATTCGCCATTTTGGCGGTATTGCCGCGTAGACCAGATTTTTTTTTAAACACGGAGAACATGACTGGTATAAGTTTTAACAGCGATTCAATAACATGAATTTATTCATTAATCAATATATTTTATGGAAATATAAATCAATACATGTGGTGTATTAAACGAATTATTAGGTACTTTCTTTATTAATGTTAGATTGGGACTTCAAATAGGGTAATTAGGTATTTGAAAAAAAAAATTATTGATTTTTTTTATGTATTTTAAAACTTTATTATTAATAATATGGATATTTAATGCAAAATACTTAAAAAAAAATTTTTTTCAATTAATTATAAGCAATTAAAAATTGATAGAATTAAAAAAAAAATCACGTGACTATAAACGCGCCAAAATTGGCCACCATCTTTGTGACGTCATAATGTTATAGCTGTTTAATAACAGGACAGCGTTTACGGCTATTACACGTGAGTTGACAATAATATTGAAAATTCACTGCTAAAAAACGATTTGTTAGTTAATTCCGATTAGCTATGTGTGATAAAGGATTTATAAAGGCAAAGCCTGATAATATTCCTGATGTTGATATATTTTTTACTGAATTCTACTTATTTGATTTGTATACTTGGATAAATAATAATTACTAACAATAGTGTTATAAAATACTTACATCGAAATGATCTTCACAACAAAAAAAATTCGATTTTATTTTGGGATTATAACGATGCACTGCTTGAAACCATTTATTTCGACGTTTTTCATCTTGGGGAACATTTAAAAACATTTTGTCAGGAATTGTTTTTGTAGTATTTGTACATAATGGTACAAAACAAGAACGATAACTTTTGTGGTTCGGCATTTTTAATATAAACTTGAGTATTTAACCATGACAAAAGAATTAAATAGATCAAAACACTGCATTTATTATTTCTGTATAAGCTGCAATAAATGAAAACTAACATTATGACGTCACACACGCTCGTGTTTGTTCGGGAGCTGTCGGCGTGTTTTCGGTACTGGATTCAAAATTAATTTTTATTTTGATATAACTTTTAAAATATTGCGAAAAAAAAAATAAAAATAGTTTTGTTATAAAACTTATATATGATCATTCCATTTATCAAAAAAAAAAAAAAATTCAAAGACCTAATTCCGGCAGATATGACCCAGTAGAATTTTCCAAACTTTTGTGATTTCAGGCTACAGTGTTTAACGTGATGAGTTCTTGTTGTATTATTTTTAGACTAAAATTATAAATCAAGAATCTTCCAATACCGAAAAGGTATTTTATTATGCTTTGACGAATACCTATGTGGTGCACATGGGCACAGTTGAGCTATATTTCTCTTTAAAATAATTTGTTAGTCATTTCTTCCGCATGTTTGGTAGAAATGGCCCATTTTATTTCGAAGAAATGACTCATTATTTTTATTAAAAATTACTAATTTTTAACTATGGCCGTCGGATATAAAAGAAAATCGATTTCTCAAAGAATAATATCAACTATGTAACAAGGTTTATTGACTGTAGAAGCAGTTAGAGCTAGAATCATGGGTGTTAAAAATGTGGTTCCAAAAGGGTGGTTTAAAGTATATGAATTTGTGACACAAATTAGGTAAAGTTTTACCGAATAAAAAATTAGGTAAACTCGCCTTAAATGCATGGGCCATCACACCCAGTACTATAGGATAGATGAGCCAACCTAACGATTCAGTTAACCTTATTTTAAAATTTTTTGTAAAATATTTTTTTGTTTTTTTTAGGTTTGGTATGGTTTTCAATAAAAATCTACAGTTTTGTAGTGTCCAAACTAATTGTTACCAAATCAAGTTAAATCTTTTCCGGACTTACTCTAATCCAAAGTCAAAAAAGAAAGACATATTTATCGATACACCATCGTTGTATTTCTACCCGTATATTTCGCTGAGAAGATCAAATTCAAAGGAAACCTTTCGTACTATTTTGCTAATGGGGTGATGTCGTTAGGTTGTGTTGTTTGTGTGGAAATAACTATAAAGGCTTTATGGTTTAAATATTTTCTTAGATAAATTTATTTGATATTGTAGCTTTTGTAAAGGAATGAAAAAGGTGTTACAGTTTATTACTGTATCATTTCCGATGTGATCAAACTTATTTGCTATGCAACACAAAATCACCATTTGTAATATTAAATTAGAAGTAAATTTAATCAAACATGAAATTTTACCATCGACTTTTGAAAAACTGATGGCATGTAAATAAGATTTTTGTATGGTCAATAGAAAGTCTTGTTATATGTATTATATACAACCATAATAATCATCTTTATGTTCAAAATGTGCACCGAACGTTGAATTTTATCCCCACATAGAAACAATAACATTATCCCTATTTCTTTCATTCATATCATGTCCTTTACAGAACTACATGACTTGCATGTTGGAATCATTTCAAGAAGCAATATGAGCGGTATCCATAGTTTACCAGAATTTCTTGGAAACTTAGCAATGCATTCAATGTTTATCGGCTGCTATTTTTAATTTATAATAAATGCCATGTAGGATTATTTTCTAAACTAATGATTTTTTGTTGTTTCAGGTACGTGTGGGGGTGATTCGTGTAAAAATGATGGTGAGTTTAAATTGGAGCTATTTTTATATTCGTTGGTATGCATATTTTATGGCACAAACTCATTCAATTACAACTTTATTAGACAATAAAAGATCGCGAGATTCTATGCCAGTGACTTCTTCAATGAATCGTTCTTGTGCTTGGTTATTCATTGAATTCTAAAAATAGATATGATACAGCTATTGTTATAAATGGTTAAATACAAATTGTGTTTCATTTCTTTTTCGATATATTTTTCATAATAGTGTATTTTATATTAATCTAAACAAATAAAATAGTATTATTTAAATTTGTTGTACCAAATCATAGAAAATCGTTATGCGTTTGCTATAATCTGAGGATTGCATGCCTATTCTTTTAATAAATACATAATTTTTTTGAATTTATGATGTATCTTAAAATATTTAAATGAAGCTGCAGTTATAAAGTTGATAGTAGTATTTAATGGCAATTCTTGAAAACGGCTTTCATTTTGTAAATTTCAAAGATTCTTCTCGCCTATAATTTCCCTCTTTATACCGAAACCTTTGATCGTATCTAAACCCTTATAAAGCGTTTACGGCCTTTTGCTTATACCTACATGTTGTAAATAGTCACCAGAATGGTTTATGTTTAGTCTTTTACCGATTTGCGTTCTTCTCGACAGAATGTTTTCTTATGTTCGGTTAAAAATATCTAACCGTTTTTTTGTGATTTACAATAAACGTATTTTTTGTACTGCATTAAATTTAAAGTTTATGTCAGAACTAAAAACTACTGAATGATATAAAAATAGCACTTACTCGTACGGTTACCACCTTGGATCATTTCCAAAATTTATATCCAAGCGAAGAAATAATTCATTTTATATAAAAAGAAGAATGAACTCTAAAAAATGCAGAATATTACAAATTTGATAGAGGTGTTGAGATTTATAAATAGTTTTATTACGTATGAAAGAATGAAAACTTTTAGAAAAATACTAAAGCTTTTGTGAGCACTTTTTTAATGATTTTTTTGTTTCTATTTACAATCATTTTTGCTTAAAAATTTAAATGGAAAATATGTGTACCTATTTAATTCGAACTATAAATGGAATTGACGGAAAATGAAATATAATCAGTTTTTGTGGTGTTTGTATATGAAATGCCACAAAATTGAGAATCGATGATGCTATATTAGTAAATGTTGTGGTTTTTACTTTAATTTAAAATAAGTATCGACTATTTTGATGAACAAAAAAATTATTGGATGAGTTATGCTCTTTTAGCATAAGGAAAATAAGTAAAACTTGTAATTGGTACTTGAATTAGTAATTCTTTCTAACTAGATAGATAGCTACGTATAATATAAAATAATGAGTATTTGACACGAAGAGCTATGTGAACTTCGTTAAATAATGTTATTAAAAATAATGCGTATATATTTCCAAATCAATATATTTTTTTTTAATTTTGCTCATCTTTATTTTAACCAAAGTGGTTTCAATAGTACCTAATCTTTCGTGTTTTTAATTTTATTTTTTTAAACCTTAACTTACTGGAAGCTATTTTGTGATTGCGACCAGACTATTTGTCCTAGAATTTTTAAATTTAAAACTAATATCGCAAAAAAATGAAACCTTATTTTATGGTAATTATTTTTTAACGTCTTTTAATATAACGATATAAGTTTGTAATTCCATGCTAAAATGTCTGAGGTTTTTAAATTCGTAAAACTTTCGAAGCTGCTTTTACGAATAATGGAGTTATGAATTTTTAAATATTTTTTATAAAGACAAAATAAAAATATCTCGTTTTTGATTTTGTTGTATATCGGCGATTATGAAGTTTTCACAAATGACAAAGTTAGGAATTTTTTAAATAAAATTTTATGACAAGAACTGTTCTTCTAATGTTTACGATATCCTGTGTTTTGTATTACCACTTTTTTTTCTGTGTTATCTTGCGGCAACGATATCCTGCTCTTCTACCAACGTTTATATCAGGGGGTCCCAACCCTATGCCCGCGGGCACCATGGCACCCGCAGGCCGTTTTACATGTACCCGCCGCTTTGCGACCACGATAAAAGAAATATAAGTTTTGACTAAACGCTTATTTTGACAGAAAAGACTCGCGGGGCATTATTAATTTACCTTGAAAAAATAAATGGTGCAGCCACCCAATCGACGTTCTAGCATGTGCTCTTAGGCATAAAAAGATTGGGGACCCCTGGTTTATGTGGTCTTCTTGTTAGTTGTTTTGTGGCCAGCTTTTATGTTTTAGCTTTCTTTGCTAGCCTTTTTTCTCCCACTCTTTTAACGTGATTTCTACAATTCTTTCCTTTTCACCTGGACCACATTCAGCACTTCATATATCTCATGAATTCTTTCACTATGTACCCTGTCGCATAGGTTTACATCAGTAATATGTCGTAGAGTTTTCTTCTTCAGAGCTTTCATAATTAGATTTTAATAACAAATATGTTTTTTAATTAAGATATTTTCAGCACATTTTCTTAATAAGCTTTGATTATTTATTTAGAAATAGTTCGGTATCGAACTTAAATAATGATTATTAGGAAAAAAATACATTCTTGTTTATTTAAATATTTTTATTAGTATCTTTAAATTTTTTGATTTAATAAGGTGAAATACACTATCGAATCATACACGGAGAAAAAAATATCCTTAAAATAACTATCTAACGTATACTCAATTGGCGTATTGTTCTGACAAGGATTCGAATGTCTAATTTAACTATATTTATAAGTCAATTTGACAATTCATAGTATGGTCAAAACAGCTCTCCATAGTGTACTTATAATAAGGATTCATTTATTTGATTCAAGCGTTCAAACGAAAAGCTCTCGTGAACGTGTGCAGTATCCGTCGTGTAGGTAACTGGACAGTTAATTTAAGGATTTGAATAGCTAAAATAGGGATACGTATGGTTATTTTGACGATATTTTGTTCTCCATGCATATCCGTTAAATCACTATGACAAGAATCTTTTGAATGTCTAAAACAGTAATACGGATCGTTACTATAACGATCCGCAATAAGGAAACTCTGGATAGCTAAATTAGATATACGGCGTATCCCTGTGAAAGATAACTATCCAACGGATAGCTATAATAGGGATACGTATGGTTATTATAACGATATTTTTATCTCCGTGTACTATAAAATTATTTTATTTTTTCCACACGTTGCAACATTTATTCTTAGAAGAATGCAATATGGTAATAAAGTAGTACATTAAAGTGCTATTAGATTTGATCGATTTATAGGGGCGCCAACTTCATAACCTTATTGGGGAGGCAGTGGCTTAGAAATCATAGATTGTTCCTATTCTATTCACATTAACATAGTAAAACATGGGGAGGGTGGCTAAACTTTGCCAACGGTAACATTGGGAGAGTTGGAACCTCCGTAGGCCCCATGGAATACAGCACCAGTGTAGATCTATGGACAATAACTGTCAATGTTGATTTATTAAATTTCACACCATTACCATTTTTAAATTTAAAGTAATACAGAAGTAAACAATGTCTTAAAAAATGAGTATATGGTATCTCTTCTTGTAGGTTATCTTATCATTTTCTTTTTTACATCTTTAATAAAATTTAATATTTTATATGCCTGCCTACATATTTGAATTTATTAATTAGATATTCTTAAAACATTTATCATTTAGCCGGAACGAAAACTAACAAAAAGGCTTAGACATACACATAAATAAATTAATAACCAGTTAAGTATAAATGTTTTACAATTTTAATTTATATTTATTTGTTATATTTGATCCGACACCTAATAAGGTACAAGGAAGGTGAGAAAGAAAGAAATTACTAGTGAAATATGTGATTTAAATCGAACCGAATTGAAATACTTATTTATTTTTAACTCAACTTTATTAAACGGATGCATTTTTTTAGGTACTACCTGATATTTTTATACAATTTTATTATGGAATCTTGTTTGACAGACCATTATTAGAACAAGTTTATGCTTGTAGACAATTTTAGAGATAGTAGATAAATTTAACAGGTTTTTTTAGAACTCAAATTAAATTAAGTAGCCGAGGAAGTTTTTAATAAATATGTAAAATCATGGGAATTACCGATTCGATAACGATTAAAGTTTTAAATGGTTTTCAATGTGGTTAGTAATACATATATATAATTAAAATTGTTATTATCTTTTGACAGAATGATTTCAGTTAAATGAATCATTTATTATCAATTTCCATATTTGAAAACAAAATCAGGAATAATGATGCATGAATTTCATCTTTTGGAATTAAAAAAAAAGGCTTAATGCGAATTTATATAAACTAAAAATAGATGAGTATAGATAATATTGAATTAATAGATGTTTTTGGTTCGAATATAAAAAGTAAGATCAATTAAATTCAATACTATAATGTATTATAACATTTATGTTAGATTTTCAATTACAGTAATCGCAATTTGATTATAGATTTTGTATTGATTGTGTATTGCTTAAACAAGACCTATTTTTTCGTCTCACATCAGTGTTTCTAGTTACCTATTCAAGTCTAGCAAATGGTGTTTTATTTAGTAAGATTTACAGTTTTCTTGTGGCCACACAATAAAGTTATTAAATATAGGCAAAAACATAGCCGGATACTTTGTAATTGCAGTTGTAATATAGTGAGGTCAGTCATAAAATATTATCTCTCGGAAAACTATTTATGATTTAATTATTTGCAAAGTATCCCTGGAAATAATTTATGAATGTGTATTTTACCAATCGATATTTATGACTCATTTATTTTCGGCGTCCTCGTTTTTATTAGATACATAATAATTATCTAAATGTGTAAACAAATTATATTTATTTTGGAGCAATGTATGGGAACTAATAATTTAAGCTATATTAATAGTTGACACTGTGTTCAAAAATTAATTGTATTGAACAATTTAAATTTTCTATGTGAGTTTTTTTTTCAGAAGTGCAGTTTAGGTACACTACACTAGAACAATAGTAAATAGGCCCAGATAATGTTTTTGAAAAAAAAAAACTTTAATAAACACATTTTTTTTTATTTCATAGTTAAATTCAATTTTTTTTAATGATGGTAAATCTGTTCATTTACAAATACAATGTCAGTCACCAAAAAAATATTTCTTGTGGTCACTGAAAGATTTATTTTTGTTTTCTGAGTGTGTTACGGTAAAAGCCCATTGAATGACCCCCACCAGTGAATGGCCGTTACGAGAAATAATGTTTATAAGAATTAAAAAAATTAATTCATATTCATGACATACTTATTTAAGCAATCTTATATGTATTCTTTTTCATTTAAGTGGAAAAAAGAAAAGTAAACTGGATAGCTAAAATAATGAAACTGATATTGCAGTTTGCAAGATTTCAATGTAATGTTTAAGCTTTGAAGTACGCAATTAATAAGAAAGCGCCAACAAAACTTATGATTTATAGAGTACCGAAAGGAACTTTAATAGAAAAAACTATACGAAGGTACTTACATCTAAGCATCGTGTTTAAAATAAATTTTGCAAAATTTTATGAATTACTCGTTTTTAATAGGCGACTTTATTAATTGGTCATTCACTGTGCTACATCTCGATTATTCTTTGCACGAAACCACTCATTTACTTAACTCCTCATTTTATACTCTTTATAGTTAATTTCCAGCCTTACGCTTAAAGGTAGAAAGGACTAGGACTAAGTAAGTAAATATAGTTAATTGTACAAAATTTATGACCAATTTGCGTTAATGTTTTCATTAATTCATAGACAACAATAATATCTCATTCCAACTGTAACGGTTGTTTTGAATTTATTAATTTGTTTACTATTTTTTTACATTAAATTCGTTTGCGATGCAACAAATCGGTCATTCACTGGGCGTTTTACTCTACAAGTTTTATATTCACGTTACACACTACAGTTTCGTGCATTTAATAATCATTTAAAAAATACAAAAACGAGCAAATATAACTAAATTGTTGTTCAGTGTCAACTACCACAGCTTATACTATGCCTTGTCAATTATCATGTTGAAGAATTCTATTTTGTTCTTAGTAACACATAAAGTGCACAATTACGCAGGTAATCACGGCTCGTACATTACACAACTCATTTAAACGACCACAGAAATTGTACGTACAATTTAAAATAGGTAGTGGAGATTGTGTACATACGTATATGCATATTTATTACGTAAATACATGGTGCTAATGTGGCAACAGTATTTTTATAGTTTTCTTCAATAATAATGAAATTTCTAATATATCATGCAGCGATCAAATATTATTTATGTATTAGATGTCTGTATTTATAAATAATGATATAAAAAAACATGTAGTACATAATAACAATATGACGGTAACTATCCAAGTAAATAAATATGTCAACAAGGTCGGTAGTGATCAATTACTATCTTATTACGTAACGTATTTTGATGGTTTACACGAAGTTTAAGGTTGCATTATTTTTAACTCCTACATCTTCTAATAAAAACTTAAAACAAGAACATTTATAAAAGTAACACTCATTTTAAGATGAATTTCTCTTTTGAACTTGAATAGTATTTTATGGTTTCAAAAATAAAATACACGACTCCGATTTAGAATGGACCATCCTATTTTTAGGTAGATTTTTTGTACGAATTTTTTTAAAATTTTTATTTTAATAGTATGTGCATTTGAATACCTACATATTTTGGATTAATTTTAGAAACCAAGTAGTTTAAAAAAAATTATATTTTGTTTGGCAAAAATAAATCTGAAATGCTCATTAGTGAAATTGTCTGTAATTTCTTTACCTTTTGTGCAACAACCTCAAATAGTTTTTTTTTAAATATTTAAAACATATTTTGAACAGAACACTATTTCTTGATGGTCGATATTTTTTTTAATTAACTTAAGGACATATTTATTTTTGACTTTTCATCCCTGCATATTTTCTTAACCATATAAAGGTAAATATCAGCAAACTAGTTGTATCAATCGGTTTTCTTTCTGGACTTTTTATTATATGTAAATACCCATTTAAAAAACTATATAAAATAAGACCAATGACTCTAATGTCATATTTTAGGATACTAATTTTCTACAATTAATTTATCTTGAAAAACCAGATTGTCCTAGACGATAATTGACTCAATTGTGTTGGATCTGACCATTCTCAATGTTTTGATGGAGTTACCACATTAAATAATTCATACAGAAAGTGCATAGAAAATTGTATGCATACAAAATAGAACGGAAGATCAGGTATGAGGTGCAAACAGTCTAAAAATATACAATTCGGGGATGAAAGCAATAAGGGGTGAGAGTTACTACATGCATCTCCATAGTTACTCCCGTCTCGACGTCGCGCCAAGTGTTTACACCTGCTACACATTTCGCGACTTCTGCTCTTTCCTTCCACGCTCAATTCAACGAGAGAAACAGAAACAGCACCGTTTCTGTTCATTATGTGCGGCGAGGATGCGAAATAGGGGACTTGGAGTCCGTGAGGTTTCGGAAAACATGAATGCTGGCGCCGGATCAGTACGAACGAACGATCGAAAGGAATGCGTTCTTTGTATATCCGTAGTTGGTTCTCTCCGGACTTGAAGTAATTCGATTAATAATTCGTAAATTTTGCGTCGCTTGTAAAAAAATCGTATCGATATCCGTTTGCGTCGTCTGGGTCGTGCCGATTTCGAAAAGTGCATTCGAATTTTCAGCAACCAGTTGATCTTCCATCAAGCGAAGCTTGTGCGTTATTTCATATCTTTGCACCTGGATAAGGTGAAGTGCGTGCGACGGTTTGTCTACCTTCGCCCGACAACAGGTGTCCCATAATGGGTTTAAAATGTTTTCGGACGTCCTTTATACGCTTATAGTATCGCACTTTGAAAAGGCGATGATGCATTTATGATGGGAGTGAAAGTGAAACCATTATCGCAAAAAATGCGTGTAAATGGGTTGCTCGAAAAACTGTAATTAAATGTCGAAATGTCTGTTAAAGTTAGTGGTGTGTATTTGGTTCCCTCTCAAATGTTAAATGAAAAAGGTGGAAATGCAGTTACTAAAACTAAAACTGTTGCGATCGTTGCACCTCAAAGGAGCAATAGTTTGGATTACCTCAATTTTGAGGAAAAACGGCAGATCATAGCGTCGTCTTTATCGCTTTCTGATTTTATACACGTAGGAAACAATACAACCAAAGATATCAAAGAAATTAAGGATGGCGTTGCGACCGTTATAGTTGGTAAGTCGTTATAAAAATTTTAATTCGTAAGAAATTAAATTCTTCCCACCGCAGCACTTGAATTGACACAGTCGTTGAACCCTTCCGCTAAAGAGCTTACAAAATTCTAACTTTACTGATAAACCACTATTAATTGCTGTTGAGGGTTTGTTAAGAGATTTATTAGAACTAATTGTCTTGGTGTAAGTTCCAGCGCCAAGCATTTTACGTCCAATGGTACTTCTGGAATTTCGAAGTTTGCGAATAAATCAAATATTACGTCTATTAATTTTTATCTCGGAGCTAATCCAGCTAAATCTATAAGTCTCAAGGGATGGAACCGATTTAATTGAATTTCTGTTGGCGTTGGTTATTGCGTCGTTTCAATGTTTACCTTTTTCGCGCACCTAATTTATTATTACGTTCACAATTATTTGTGTACAACTTGTTAGGAGATTGTTGTAAAACCGGTATTAATTATTCATTATTGGGATTTTGCAACGTTGAAAAATCGATAGGCGCTTAGATAAATTTCTATCCGTAACGCATTTCATATTTGGTTCAAAACGAAAGGAATGATTGTGCAATTATTTTTTTTTCATTTTAACGCATGTTTATATCACTTTAAATTTTAATTGTGGATTAGAATTACGTACGTATAAAAATTGTCTGTTTTATTTCAAAATTATGTAACTACTGGAAATAACAATTGTCAAAAGTAATTTTGATAATTAGTACAAAATATTTTGTTTACATTCTGTTTTGAACCACATATTACAGTGGAACGTTGTTAATTTGGTACATCGAAAAACATATAGTACCTATCCGGTTTACTCAATGATCCGGATTATTGAACGTTTTAGGATAGCAATTTGACGAATTACTTAATAGCAATAAAAAAATTAATATAAAAATGTTGATTAATTATTTTTTAAAGATGGCCGTTGTGCTTGTTTAATGTTGGTACACTTTTTTAGATTAATTTGGGCATTACCCCTACTTTAAAATTTATTTCGGAATACAGTACTACCTCGGCATGTTACGCGGATTTGGGGACTTCATAAAATCCAGAGGGGCAGTATAAAAATTAGTTTCAGTCGTGGTATTGGTTTGAAGGTTTGTCGGTGTATATCAAAAAGTAGGTAGGGGAGAGTAACCTATATTGGACCACTTTTGACATAATGGTACATATCACCAAATTCTTTCAAGCCATAAAAATGATACATAGTTCACATTAAAGCTTGATTCAGTAACTACATAATATCCATCTGTTAATATTGTAGCATACTCGCAATTAGTAAAAAATTGTTATTTATTTGAGGTTGTATTTCGGTCCAATTAACGCAACCGGTACCTTAAATTGGACCACCAGGCAGCTAAATTTTACCGCATCTAAAAAACATAGAATAGAAAAAATAATACACAATTTAGGATCATTATCACTTATATTTATTCTTTAAATGTAATCAATCTTTAAAAAAAAAACAATATTACTTTAGATAGTCTTTGGAATTCTTATTTACCAAAGCATTAGCATTCTCCAAAAGTGCAATGCTTGATGCGCTAATGATGACGAAAAGAATGCCAGTTTTTATGATATCTAGCGTTTCAAAAGTGCAGTTATTTCCATTTTATACCCTGTGAAACGCTTTTGATACCCAAAACTTGATTAACCCAAGAAAGAACAAAAGACATGAGAACCTCGATGCCCTATTGATGCGCTAAACTTCGACGCGGGTACGTTATTAGTTTTAGATGATTTAAAATTAATTTAAATTTTATAACAAAAGCAGTTGCATAAATTGGACCGGTACAATTTAGGAACTCTGGAGCGGTCCAATATACAGACCATGGTATGTTTACAATTTGCCATAAAAAATAAAAACATAGCTTCATCAGATTTGTATTCGTTTACCAGTACACAAAACAGCATAAAATTTACTATCATATAGCATGTGTTATAAAATTATAATTTTCCGGTACGATGAATAAGCTCCTTCGACAACACAACCAAAATTAACATAAATACAGTCCAAAAACAACTCTTGTCTATCACAATCATATAATATTGTCAAACGTCAATACAAAATGTCAGAGTGCTAATGTCACTCCGTTTGCCTCTTTTTTTGTTGCCAATGTAAAAAATAGTGTTAATTGGTAGAAATACAGAAGTGGTACAATTTAAGCACCGGTTCAATATGGGTTACTCTCCCCTAAAACTTATAATATAGAAAAGTTTTTTTAAGAAGACAATTTTTAAATTTTTATTTCTTTTGGCGCGTTGAGAGTAAAATAGTAGCAGCTAACGAAAATTTGACAGTTGGAGTTAGTCATCTAAGAAAATAAATTAATAATTGTGAATCATGGTTAAAACCGAGTGTGCACATTAGAGCTCAAAGTGGCACATATCCCGCATTTATTGCATTTGTCTACATTATCCTTCGTTCTTTCAAATCAAAAATTGAATTTTAACTTAGTAAATATCGATTTTATGTTTAAAAAACCTATTTACCATAAAAATTTGTGGAAGGGAGCGAAAATATACGATAGTCTCATTAATGTGAGTGAGAGAGAACGATTAAAATTAATTCAGTTCACCAAAGAAGTATAACTTCTAACGCACTGCTTTTTATTAGTAGGTTTAATTTATTGTTATTTTATGTTATCTTGAATTGCATTTCAAATAGATACTTGTCACACGGATACACAGTTACACAATACAAACTTGGGCAGCAATAAAAGGCTTCAGGTAGCCAGAAATAATTTGTTCGGGGTTTCGGGTTGAGCGAAGATCATAAATATGGTAAAATTTGTACGAATCTGAGATCTTAACATGCAGAGATAGTACTGTATTTTTTTTTATAGATCCGGTTTATAGAATTTTAATTGGTTCGATTTACAGAATGTGTACTATAAAAAGTGAAATAATAATAAATTATATTCTAACTTAAATTAGATACTTCTAAAGAATTACTAGAGCTTTACTATATATTAGAAATATCAAACAGGCTGCCCTAGGCGCCTAAAACAATATACAGTTATAGGCAAAAAGATACCTAGTTTTTAACACCTATCTGTTTTCAATTGGGAAAACGAAAATTTTTCTTTTATGCATTTTTTGCACTTGTTATTTGATAATGCTGAATATAGGATTTTAATTGTGTTATTCGTCGCGCTAGAGGGTTATCTTCAATAGTTAGGGTGAGTTGAACTGGATAAATTGAACTTTTTATTGATTGACTTATGGGAAAGCACATGACTAGGATTATTATCGTTTTTTATGATATTTTATTGGGGATGCTGTAATTTTATTTTTCTCCAAAATCAAGTAAAAATATGTTTTTCTAAAATAAAATATATACGAATTATAGGTAAATTATAAAATCTTTAGATCTTTTTGTCCACAACTGTACTTAGTAGGAAAACCTTTTTTTTTCTTCACAAATTTTTTAGAGGCGCCCTTTTTTCGCTTACGGCTTACAGAATTCCTTAAACAGAGTTTGGTGGCCCATGCTTATATACGAGTTAGACAACACTGTTTTATATGGCTTCTGATTTTGCATAATGAAATGAAAGAGTACCTATACTTTTTTTATTAGCGAGTAATAATTAAAATTTTAAGCGTGTCAATTTTGATTTCTCATTAAAAAACTTAGTCATAGAATTATACCGACTGTAATTAAACTTCTTAGCGTTGAATCATGGTTTTGTACACTTACTTATAAAACATTTCCTTGAATAAGTAACCTTAGCGCTTTGTTAGTTTCTAAGTCAAGTTCAACCAATAAAACCTGAAATAAATATTAGTATGTCTTATTTTAAAATCTGCTTTTTTTTTATTCTTATTTTTTTACTTTACGGGGATCCTGTTTTCATTCCGAACGTTTGCCTAGGTTAACAAAATTGTTTACTGAGAAATTCATATCATCTGAAATATCAAATTTTGTTAATTACAGACTGTCACGCAAAGCGAGACGGGAATATTCATAGACAGACATAATGGTAAATCGGTAAATGAACTTGAATATTTGCTAATTATGAAATTTAAACAATTCTATTGTTATTTTCTTATGTTTTAAATAAATAATATATTATACTTATGTATATATTTTTTCTAATAATTTAAACAATAAGTCATAAAATGAAAGTAATACAGTCAAACCTCGATACTATGGACATGTTTGTCCGGAAAATTTTGTTCTTACTAACGAGGAGTTCATACAAACGACGTTTAACCGAATTGTTTTGTTTCATTTTAAAAATTAAAGTTCAATTGTTTTATTTCAAAATTATTATGGGCGCCGCGTAAGAATCTTAAGATCTCATTTAATATCAAACAAATATTAAGGATATCAAATATCAAAAGTTGTTCAAAATATTCAAGAATCAAGTTATGTATTCTTCATGAATTTTTAATATTTTATATCGTTTTGAAAAATGCATTTATTTGTAATTGCGTGTTTTTCCCAATTCTTTTTTGACAATTTAATGTTCTTAAGATCTTATTTGATGTCAAGAAGCTAATAATAGGGTACATGCTAACGAGGTTTGACTGTACTACTAACAGTTTTGAATACATAACATTTCAATGTTTTTAATGACATAAACTGTGTAAAAATTTGTTGCTCAACAAACTAAGTCTGAACGAAAGTAAAGTTCCAGTTATATAGTATTTTTATTACATAAATTTAAGATTATTTTAGGAACAGATTTATCTATTTATTTTTATTTTTTTATTAGAATAGTATTGACTAATATTTGTTGTTTATTTTTTAGTAGAAATTTACAATTATGTAACCTATTTTTACAACAGGTTTCTTAACTATCTTTATTAGTTGAGAATACTTTTATTTATACAACTAAAATGCGATTTACTGGAAAAACTAGATTTAAATGTCTACTTTTTTTATACTTATACATCATTAATTTTTTTATGTAATATTAAATAATTAATTAACATTCATAGTTTTTGGTTTCATATACATTTTCTTACTTTCTACTACGTCTTAATTAAAACATCTCAATTTTTTTAATTTTATTTATGAGTTACGTTTTCATTTTTTGGAAATATTTTTATAATCATTGTAGAAAATTTTTGACGTGGTACTTTATGAATTTTGTTGAAATATTTTAGCAATAACGATGGATTAATTGGAGTTTTTAATTTGGTAACTAAAAAAAATAATTTCTATTGTAATTAAATTACTTCGTTATTGCCAGGAACGTTAATTATTGAATTCTTAAAACGCTCGTTTATTAATGAAACCTGACTACCTATTTTTAACTTATTCTACTGTTCTCGTTTCAGTCCTGTGAATTTCTGCTTCAAATTGTTTAAAGGTATTTAAAAAATAAAGTAAAATAAATCCGAGGAGATCTACTTTCAACTAGTTCTTTTTATTGCCAATTAAACTGGAAGAAAAGTGTTTTTATCTTTTATTAAGGACTATTGTGCTAAAATAGTAAGCCAATTAAAGAGAATGGGAAAAAAGAATCCGGCCTTTTTTACTTAATAATTCTGCGTTACGTTTGAGTAACCATCGGGGTCGTTGTGAAGAATAATCTTTAATTCAGGTGATTTGTTTACTAACAATTTTACTTTTTCAGTAGAAAATAGGGTCACGTTTTCATTTTTTAGATCTACTTAACCTGCTTCCTACGTATAATTTTTTATTAATTAATGCTGATTCTTAATACACGTGACATTTTTTTTAATAAATCTCAACTTGTTACACTTTCTTGCTTTCTTAATTAATAAATCATAATTTTTTTTTTGCTTAATGGTTATTAAAATATTATTCTTTTAAGTGGAACTAATTGTTATCTAATGGATCTGTTTTCGTTTAATTATTTAGAATTAAAATGATTAAATTAATTTGTCATTAATGTATTATATACAGTGCAATCTCGATGCTGTGAACATGACTTATTATAAAGAATGTATTTAGATGAACACTACAAATTTTTATATTGTGTGTTCGGCAGTGGCAGAACTCAATTACGTGAACTATTTCGATCACGACTCGACCGCAGGGAAATAATCTTTGTAAAGTATTTTGGGCTATTCCTATTCGGATTTGAAATTCTTCTGTTTCTGAAAGAATTGTTTATACTGGTGGTTTTACTTCAATGTCCAAACTAATATGAAGAAATTGGATGCAAAATATATGTATAGATTTTAGTAGTATGAGTATGGAATGGAAAATGTTAATCGTGTTGTTACATGTAACTGAAGGGATTTTTTTTCTTAAACTTTGTAACTAATTAATGTAAACGAATTTTGTATACACAATGTACTTATCTATTGATAAAGCAAGTTTCATTAAAAGTACTAGCATAGTTAAAATATAGAACTTCTCATGGTATAACATCCTTTCAAAAGTGTTTTGTTGCATAATCTTAACACAATCTACGATGGCATTGTTAAAATATATTACTCTGAGAAATTTAGATATTAGTAATTATTTCCGTACTGACTGATCACAGTTTTAGTTCTCAATTGCGTTATATTGTATTATATTTATGGGAAAGTGTTTTCCGAATTTCTAATTTCAAAAGACTTTGAACATTTGTCATTTCGAAACTGATAAAAGTTTTATCTCGTATTATTTCCATTTGTTATAATAAAGTGTACGCGCCAAGAGAAATTTGTAGAAAGACCTATTGTCAAATTGGGAATTTAAAGGGAAGTGTCATTATGAGTCGTACACGCAATTGCGGGTTTAACATTGTTTTTATAAATAAATTTCAGCATTGCTTGTATGCTTACTGTATGGACAATTTAAAATTTTAATTTTGCTGTATGTATCTTCATTAGAATAATGAGTGAGTCACGCAGGTATTAAAAAATTTTTACGAGCTTATGCAATGGTCTAATTATATTCAACTATTTATTATGAAATATTCTTTCGCAATAACTTTTCCTCGTGGGTATTTAAATTTCCCACTGAAAAATTCAATTCTAAATAGAGCTAAGTAATATGTTTAGTAATTTGTTTTATTTTAATTTTTAAATGCATAATAAAAATAAACAGTGATACTAAAATAAAGCAGCTATAATAGGATTTTGATAATTGCAAATAAAGCAATGAGTTTATTTGTATAGATGAAGATCACTGCGTCACACGGCCTTGTAGAATTTGTATAATCTACTTCCTGATTTCTGTACATTCTGATTATAGTCGAGGAAACATAATTCAGGAAGTCAATCGTCCAAGTAGTTTAAAACCGCATAATTAGGTATTTGAAAAAAAAAATTATTGATTTTTTTTATGTATTTTAAAACTTTATTATTAATAATATGGATATTTAATGCAAAATACTTATAAAAAACTTTTTTTCAATTAATTATAAGCAATTAAAAATTGATTTTTAAAAAAAAATCACGTGACTATAAACGCGCCAAAATTGGCCACCATCTTTGTGACGTCATAATGTTATAGCTGTTTAATAACAGGACAGCGTTTACGGCTATTACACGTGAGTTGACAATAATATTGAAAATTTACTGCTAAAAAACGATTTGTTAGTTAATTCCGATTAGCTATGTGTGATAAAGGATTTATAAAGGCAAAGTCTGATAATATTCCTGATGTTGATATATTTTTTACTGAATTCTACTTATTTGATTTGTATACTTGGATAAATAATAATTACTAACAATAGTGTTATAAAATACTTACATCGAAATGATCTTCACAACAAAAAATTCGATTTTGTTTTGGGATTATAACGATGCACTGCTTGAAACCATTTATTTCGACGTTTTTCATCTTGGGGAACATTTAAAAACATTTTGTCAGGAGTTGTTTTTGTAGTATTTGTACATAATGGTACAAAACAAGAACGATAACTTTTGTGGTTCGACATTTTCAATATAAACTTGAGTATTTAACCATGACAAAAGAATTAAATAGATCAAAACACTGCATTTATTATTTCTGTATAAGCTGCAATGAATGAAAACTAACATTATGACGTCACACACGCTCGTGTTTGTTCGGGAGCTGTCGGCGTGTTTTCGGTACTGGATTCAAAATTAATTTTTATTTTGATATAACTTTTGAAATATTGCGAAAAAAAATAAAATAAAAATAGTTTTGTTATAAAACTTATATATGATCTTTCCATTTATCACAAAAAAAAAAAAATTCAAAGACCTAATTATTGGTAAGTACTAGCGAATAGCCTAAAAAGCCTAGGCGTTGCGCTGAACACTTATCAGTAAAGACCGGATTATATGCAACATAATAAGTCCAAAATATGCATGCAAATATGCATAAAAAGTGTCAAAATATGCAATATTAAATAACAGAAAAATAGTAATTTTTAGTTTTATTATTTTCAAATCAACATAGAATTAGTAAGTTATTGAATAACAATTGTGATAACGAGAATTTAGCGATATCAGATATGTTCTTCACGATAATTAACAATTATTATTTAACATTTTGTTACTTTTATAAACGTATACAATTAGGTACTGTTCCAAATGTTCGGTAGTAAGATTGTGTCTTCGATCACTCAAAATATTTTTTCTTCATACCTCGGTCGAAAGTACGTACTTTCGTCCCTAATAGCAGGAACGAAAGTTTAACATTTACTCCCTGTGAGAAGTAAACTTTCGACCGAGGTATGAAGAAAAATCGTATACACTACACGGGCCAAAAGTTGAATTCTCAATCGTGCGCGTGATGATGCCCTCGGCTTCGCCTCGGGCATCATGACGCGCAGGGCCAAAAATTCAACTTTCGGCCCTTGTAGTGTAATATACTATTATAAGCTGAATAAGACCGTTCTACATCCACTGCGGTAATTGGGAAATATTTAAATATTAGTGCTATATTGGCACTTATTGTTTTTGGCAAAAGTTCATATGTTTCATTAATAAAACTATCAATTTAACACAAAGGTTTAAAAGCCTGAATTATTGTTTAAAATATTTTCAAACGTTTCTTTAAATTTATTTAGTAATATCTCTAGCAATACGGAGTTCATTTGGCGAATTTTTTTTATTAGCTGAAGTCAATGTTAAATTTTGACTTTCAAGTTTTTTAATACTCTCCGGTATGTGAGAAAAATGAGTGCAAATCATGGCTATATTTTTTTAAATCATAGGATCGTTAAATGATTTCTTGGAGTGACAAACTGTCATAGCCTCTGCACTATCGAAATCATTTACTACACTTTTGATTATCTCAAAATGTTTATTGTAAAGCAGCACAGCATTAATCCACGTTGTCCATCGAGTGACTACTGGTTCGGGTGGTAAAGGCACGTTTGGTAGTTTTTCTTTTGTAAAAGCGTTTATAATCGGGTTAACTTAGCCCCTCCTAGTTAAAACAGTTGCCCGGGGGGCAAAAATTGGGCCAAAAAATTATGTAAATATGCATTATTACTAGTATGTAGGTAAAATATGCAAAATTGTTGAAAATGGGCCAAATATGTAAATACATATGCAAATATGCAACTGCATAAAATACGATCTCTACTTATCAGTTAAATTTACTTTTGATAGTTTTATAATTTTTAGTTATAAAAATTTACGTATTCAAAGAATATCAATTTTTTGTTGAACTGGAGTGTATTCCATTTTTTAATGAATGTAACTCAGTTTTTAAGTAGAATCTGCTATAATCAGTACTAAAATCACTAATGTTTAAGAATACATAAAGAAAAGGTGATTTAATTGAATATTGACCATTCTTCGGGAGATCAATATTTCATAGGCAACATTTTCAATCCAGAACAAATTTTCTGAAATCTCTTTTTTGTACTTTGCATTTTTATCACTGATTTTTAATGGCAAACCCTAAGTGTCTAGTTCCTCATTAATATATGTATAAGCAATAGAATAGATCTCAAAGCATTAAAATTTGTATTTTTTAAATAGGATACATAATTTAATTGTATAATGTATTTATTGTAATACCCAATGCGAAACTTTAATTTTCGAGAGCCGTTCGGTGGTGGTAAAGTGGTCGCTTTCCCTATGTCAGAATAGAGTATAGTTTTCTCGTTTCTTTCTGCACACGTGTGGAAAGTACGATGTTTCGCTCGTCTCCCTTTCACTTTTTCCACCTTCTGTATTCTAACACACTATTGTTTGGTTTAATATTTACTGCCAGTTTATTTATACATATAAGTACACAAATTGAATAAACGTAGTAAACAGGGCGTTAAATTAAAAATATCTTTATTCAGAATTTTTATTTGAGGCATTTCATGAATTTTTGTTATCGTGAAAAATTGAATTTTCAATTATTATTTACGATAATGTGAGTATTTTTCTCAAATCAAATTTCTACTACGGGTGTTACAAAAAATATTGTGCGATACGTATTCGTAAAACGAGGGACACTGTAGCCTTAAATTGAAAACACTTGTTTAAGGTTATGATACATTCATAACGGCATCTCGTATTCTTCTTACTCAATCTCGTGGTGTATGGGTCATAACATTGACCTCGTGTTATGAAATCCAAGCGTATCGAAATTCCTTGCTTTACGCATGTGTATCCAAAATCTTTATTTAGAAGTCCAAAAGAAGGTATTGAATAGATCTTTAAAACATATTAGTCTAGCGTATCCATTATGCTTAATCCAGTACTGATTATTTGTTTGTATATACAAACAAACCTACCCATTTGTTTGCACATCTTGTCGATAAGATTAAAAAATAACCGAGTTTCGTATAATTAACAATAACACTGGCACACAAAAAAAGAAAAGTGGTCAGTACTTTTGACCAGACCCACCTAGGGTTATGTATTTCGATGCCCTGAATCCGAATTTGAGGTCGGTTTACCCAATATACCTCTAAAATTTTGAGTAAATTGCAAAAAACTATAATTTTTAGCCAATTGAAGCAGTTTTTTGCAATTTACTCAACATTTTGGAGGTGTACGGCCCAAACAGACTTCGGATTTGGACTCAGCGTATCGAAATACATAACCCTAGGTAAGTCTGGTCAAAAGTACTGACCACTTATTTTTGTGTGCTCGTTATATTTTTGGCTATGTTCTACTACTTTTTTACTATTTTTTACGATTTTGGATAAATATAAAAATGATTGAGATTAAGAGATTCTGAATTTGGATTCATCTCCTCAAAATATACATATAAGGAAGATTTGATCTAGTTTAATCAAATCTTCTTCATTTTCATAACTGCAATTTTTAGTGGTTTTTTTGCAATTTACTCAAAATTTTAGAGGTATATTGAGTAAACCGACCTCAAATTCGGATTCAGGGCATCAAAATACATAACCCTAGGTGGGTCTGGTCAAAAGTACTGACCACTTTTCTTTTTTGTGTGCCAGTATAATCATTTTGTTTCTAAATATCAATTACATTTTTTAAGAGTGTTTATATTTAATTTCTTGAAACAAAACCACAAACTTATGTTTTTTTTTAAACATTTTAGATGAATAAAATGAATTGTAATTCTTGCATAAATATTAGGACAATATAATTTCTATAATACTCTGTTAATATTTAGTAAGTATTCTAAACCTATGCTGAATTTTTTAATGATTACCCAAATGATATTTCACGTTTACATTGACTAATAAAACTTATATAATTCCCTTTAGCTAATAAAAGTATTTCTAAGTGAATAAAATCTCTTCTGGAAAAAAGTTAAAGGTTCAGACTCGACGTATATATCTGGCTTAGGACATTTACAACATTTTTTGCTCACCATGAATGCGAGGTATAAAAAGATACGAAGTTAGTGCCGAAGAAAACTTTAAGTTAATTTCGTTGTATCTCGTTTAAAAAAAAAACCATTTAACAAACTTCTTAATTCATCGATTTTAAAATATTTATTTTTTGTTCCTGCCATTCTAACACTCGCTCTAACAAATTGAATAGCGGAATTTATTTTGACAGACAATGAAGACGCATGTCACGTTATTTTCTTTTTATTTATATTTACTTTCAAAATTTCCTTTTTTTTTTATCAACGTTATGTGAATAACCAAATAAAGTGTTTATTCCGTTAGATAATAATCTAATATGTCTCAATTTAGTGTTGGTTTTTTAATGTAATTTATTTTATGAGAAAGTTTAGTCATCCTGAAAATTAAATGTTCTGTGAGAATTTAATAAATCATTTGTATACAGAATAATAAATTTGTTTACATCGTTCTAGGAAGGGTGGTATTGCTTAAATGTCTGCACGTGTATTATTGGAAGATGTTTTTAAATTGCAAAAACTTGAAAGTATTTATATTTATAACATGTTATTTTACAGCTCACTTCGAAGTTAATCTATGTATCATTAACCCTAATTCGATGAAGATACCATTTCCAATATTTGGATTAAACGCACCCTATTATAGCAAAATTTATTACTAATTTATCAGATATCTTCAACATAACTGTTAATTGAAAATCAATTCGTCGTGTAAAAGTTATTCTGTTTGTAGAGGAAATTAGAGCAAAGTCTTAACTGTAATTAAATTAACTTACTAATCCGAGTACGCGATCTCGGTAAAGATAGTGAGCAGTAAGAAGTAAAACATATTTTAAATAAATAAACGACCTCGTTATGTTGACAGGAAGTGCTTTCATATCCTGTAAGGGAAGAGCTAATAAACTTATGATACGCAACCTTTATATGGTCAGGGTCATATTAATCTTCCTTCGTTCATAATAACATATGTAACCACATTATTAGTATTATGTGGGAAATATACATAACCATCGCAAGATATTATATTGCCAAGAAACTGGTTGCAGTATGCAGATATTCATTATAAGTACACAAAAATGTCAGACTTGTCTGACGTATGTTATACAGAAAAAAGCATTCTAACACAATTTTCTTCCTCATATGGTTTGGGGTTAATGTACCAAAATATTTAACTTTTGCATTTATAAATAAATTCACTCATTTTATATTTGGTAAACTCGATTTATTTTCTAAAACTTTGAATTGATTTTATTCAAAATCCTAGATTGACATCTTCATAAAAAGCTCAATCGCATTGTCCTGAAGCTATTTTCAGAAAACAAGAAGCAACCACAAGCCGTGATACACGTGAAAGAATTTATAATTCTGTTTATTTTATTCAGCGACATTGCAAGGTTAAAATAGGTATGTTAAGAAATAATAGTGCTGTAACTTTTTTCTATGTTTACGTGTTTCTCATTGATTAATACGCTGCGGACTGCTATTTTACGATTTTAGAATTAATCAGGATTCAATGTCAATAAAAGTTATTGCGCTTTTATTATTTAAATATTTACATAACATAATACACGAGAAACTATTTTTAATCAAATACCTATTTCACAAATTAAGAACATGGAATAAATTAAATGGTTATTTTTAATTGTTTAACTTTCTTAGTTTAAGAGTAAGTTTATAAACTATAATTATACAGAAATTGGTCGTAAACGTATTGCCAATAAGGTTTCCTATTTTATTATGGAGTCAACTATAAATGTTGTTAATTGTGGGTGTACAGTTTCTTTTAATCCCACGTTGAATAAGCTTTGCGAAATTTTCAACACACATAAATATGTACGTATGTTTTGTCATTATTGATAGGTTTTTAAAATTTGTTTCGAGGTAGAAAAATATTTTATACTAATACCATGTCACATTATAAGGAATGCTTTATTTATTATTTTCTATTTTTAATGTAATTCTGTGATTTCTAAAATTTAAACTAATGTGTCTACGCATGCTATAAGAAAAGAGAAATTGCTAGTTATTTAATGAAGATAAATTATATATTGATTGATTTCACTTTTCATGTTACTTACATATAAGGAAATTTTATTGAATAATATAGTGTCTACAAGCTATTAATGTTTTGTAGTTATTTCTATATTTAGTTTTATACCATTATTTCAAAAAAAATTATCAGGTTTGCCATGTTTGTCGACACATACAGGTAAACATAAAGAGTTAAGAGCTGATTTTTATGCGTAACCAATTTATTTCTTATATAATTTGAAGAATTTCCAAAATGTATCTAACGACAATTCATAAGCGCAGTTGAATTCAGAAACCAAATTCAAACTGCTATTTTGGTTAAGGCTACCTCGACAAGGAAAGCAGTTAAGATCAATTGCATATTAGGCCAAGATAAAAGAACTCATGCCAAAGAGAGAAATGGTCAGTCGACGGTACGGACTTGAAATGAATATACAAAAAACAAAATACATGGTTATCAGTAAAAATGCAATGCCACTCGAACCCTTGATAGTTAATTCTCAACCAATTCAAAGAGTAACATCGATAAGTTACCTAGGTACGTCGATAAATAGTCAATGGGACCACTCAAAAGAAATAAAGTGCAGGATTGAGAAAGCCCGAACAACATTTGTAAATATGCAGAGAGTGTTTAAGTCTCGAGATGTCAACTTGAATACAAAAATTTGACTATTGAGGTGTTATGTGTTTTCTGTCCTGTTGTATGGAGCTGAGACCTGGACGCTGACGGAAGCATCCATGAAGAAACTTTGAGATGTGGACATATAGGCGAATATTGAGAATATCTTGGGTCGACTATGTGACGAACGTTGAAGTACTACTAAGATTGAATGAAACAACAGAAATCGTAAAACTATAAAAATCCGAAAATTACAATATTTCGGACATATCATGAGAAATGAACAACGCTATGGAATACTACAACGGATACTACAAGGTAAAATGCTAGGAAAAAGAGGACCAGGATGCAGGCGCATCTTCTGGCTAAGCAATCTAAGATCTTGGTTCGCAATGACGACGACAGACCTCTTTCGGGCAGCCGTCAACAAAGTTAAGATTGCTATATTGATCGCGAATATCCGGAACGGATAACGCACATGAAGATCAGGATAATTTAAAAAAAATCACCAATATTAAAATTTGTCTATCCAGAGACATCATTTGAGAAGGAGAATTAACAACAATTTTTAAAGTATCTCATAAAATAATTTCTAAAAAATGAAAAAAAATTCATTGTTAAATGGGTGGAAAAAGCAAAGTGATTATGGCACGGTTTAAATGACAGGTTTTTAAACTTATTTTGCCCGCCGCCCACTTTGAGAATAAAGAATTGTCACGTGTTTAATATTTTTATAAAAATATGTAATATTTAGCCAATATACAGTAAAACCAGAAATAGCGACCACTTGTTTAAAGTGACTGAATGTCTTGCTTTTAAGTAGAAACCTATCTGTTTAATATATGTATGTATTATAATAATTTCTCAATAAAATGGTCACTATTGAGCCTCTTTAAAGGTTATAAATAAATATTTATAGATTAACCATAAATTCAACAAAAAATTTGAACTTATTTACAATAAACTGCCAATTTTATCATTCTTAGACCGTAGCAGAACGATTTAGTATTACAATTAGCTTATTATAGAAAAAACAAACCTACACATTACTAATACAATGTTTAAATTAATTATTATTCTGTATTTTCATTGTGTTGTAAGATTATCGTCTGTTTTTAAAAGGGCTGCTTTGTCTTTATCTGTTATGTTAGGTTTTACTGTATTTACCTTTTGTGGATTGCTACTTATAAAACCAAGCATCAAGAAACGTGCTATAATTGAAATAGCAGATGAATTTAAGTTACCTACTAGGGTTTTGTTGTTTGTTACCTGTGGTAATATTAATTATCCAATTATACAAAGTAATTTAATACCGGTTTCCTCTTCATGCAAGGAATGTTTCGTAGTCGTTTGAATGACATACCTTAAGTTAGTAATTTGTCTTCTCCAAAAGATTATTCAAATATTTGCATTTTCTAATTACCACGCGCAAGGATGCTGTTGCTAAAAAACGTAGCGATATATTTTCTTTTCGTAACCCTAGAGTATTGTTTTTTAATATAGACGCGATACATCTATGAAAATTAAGATATTCAACATAGATTAAAGCTATTAAAATTTTCTCTGGTAAAAATTCTGTGGGAACTTGCTCTAAGCCATTAGATCGGTGCATATTTTAATGTAAAGTAAAAAGTGTTAAACTCCTAAATTTTAATACAGATTAAATAATGATATTTATAGATAAAACTTACAAAATACTTATTTAAATTATACATTAGGAAATGGATACGTTTTTTAACTAACTTATTAGTAATTTACTTCATTTAATAGAAAATTATTTAAAAAAAACTAGGCAAATTTTACTTTGTTAAATGTCTTTTAAAGCTAATTCAAGGTTCGTTTGAATAATATTAAATGGTCTTTAACTGCCGTAACAAAGCTTAGAATTTTGTTAAATAGGTTAAGTAAAGAATAAGTAATTATCCGTTTTTAAGTGAACTAGGTTAACCTGTTTCGTGCTGTAGTGCTTTAACATAAATTTATCTTTTAACAGCAATTTGATGTTTATATGTATAAGTACCAATGTGCACGCAAAGTTCTGTCATTTCTCCGCTAAATTAATTTCTATTAGTTGCCGAACTAAAATAGCGAAATGCTTTTAATTTGTAGTTAATGTATTAATATTTCCTTCTCCATTTACATCCAATAGTTTACAAATATGGTTATGATAGGTACGTCATTATTTACTAAAATCAACCATTCTACAAATAGAAATTTGAAGAGAAACCAGGTAAAGTTGTTAAATTAGTTAGATTACTTAACTATAATAATTTTGTCTTTTGACCTTCCTTCAGTGGTGTAATTAATGAAAATTCCAAGAATATACAATGCATAATTTAAATTATGAATACGATACAAAATATTTTCATGTTGATCTGTTCAAGTCGCTATGCATTCTTGAATTGCATTAAGGCCGTTTTAGATTATATCTTATCTTGTACAAGATTTGATTCTATTTCTTGTACAACTTAGATTGCTTAATGTAATGCAGTAAATTGTCCTAAAAATTAATTTGGATCAAAAATTGTCTGAACAAATAGAACATGTTCTATTTTCAAACCATTTTTTGACTTTGCGCATATGTAGTGAGTACTTAACGCGGCGAGTATGTGGTGAAAAATTTTACATCGAGTATGTGGTAAGAAAATTTATTTTAAAATTTTTTAATTACTTACAAATCGATCTTGAGAGCATGTAATCAGAGTAATTAGCAAATAATTAGGTAAATGTGGTTTTATCTCGTTGTTTTTTAGATGCGGCAACACCGTAAAAGAAGTTAGGGCGCGCGCGAAATTTAAACGTACAAAGAACATGGTTTGTTTGTACGTTAGTATGTGGAAATATCAGTGTTATTTTTTGTTTTTGTTATAAAATTATAAGCGGTCTTCTTTTTAAACAGTTTTATTTATTAGATAAAATAACGTATAACAAAATATATAGAACAATATAATTAACCTAAATTTTAAAGACTGGTTATTTTTTTTCTTTATTTTCGAAATAATTAAAAATATTTTCTAATATTGTTTTGTCTATGGTAACTTGACCAACACCGTTCTCTTCTTTGCCTAAAATTTGCACTATACCAACATATTTATTTTTTTATATGCTTCTTCAAACATTTTATAAGTTACGTTTACAGCAGACATTTTTTTCTTATTTCTATTGCACAAACTTTTAAAAATTTTTAAATTTTTTTCATTGCATTAGGCAAGTTTTGCGAACATTGTATTTTATTGCAAGCATCGTTCCAACTTAAAAAAGAATCAAGTAAATCTGTTTTTTTAATGTTTAAATTTGTAAATCTACGTCATAGAGAACATCTTGTGCTTTATCATTATTGATCTCAAATTCTCTTGCAAGATTTTCTAATTTGTTATCACCCTTTTTTGTTTTTCCAGTCGTTCAACGATAGTCGAATACACAATTATGATCAATTAGAATGCATTTTCGTTGAAATAAGCTAAAAATTCGTATAACCCGACTAAGCGACTGGCGTCGCCAGATCTATATACTTCGGAAATCAAATGACTCAGAACCCACATTTGACACTTGCAGTATTGACAGTACTACCATAATGATAAGATTAAATGTGACATTGTGGTCGGATGGTTTCATTTTACCATTTAATCTTGTTCTGGATCTTTTTCAATATTTTGTCTTGTTTATTACACAATTGTAAATAACAGGACTTGAAAACCAAACCATTTTATTGATTCAAATATTATTTAAGAAATAGAATCAAATCTTGTACAAGAAATCGTGTAGTCTAAACCGACCTTTACATTTCAAGCAAAGGTTAAGATTTAATGATATGAAAAACAAATGTGCATGTACGTACATATCTTCCATTCGTATTTTCTAATAAGGTTTTATTCAATCTTACATAAAAGCATTGTCATCTAATTATTAAAATTTAAAATTCTAATTCGATATTAATGTTAGTAAATTAAAAGCTTAACGTA